>UESW01004974.1:0-171597 GCA_900491605.1 Calamus simplicifolius | reverse complement strand
TCTTCGCATGGTCAGCATCCGACATGCCGGGGATTCCGGAGGAGGTAATTACGCACCAGCTTAACATCCGGCCGGGGTGCCGGCCCGTCAGGCAGAAGAAAAGGAGTTTTGCCCCTGACCGATAGAAGGCCGTTGATGAGGAGGTGCGGAAGCTGCTGGCGGCTGGCCACATCCGCGAGGTGCGTTACTCGGACTGGCTAGCGAATGTCGTAATGGTTCGCAAGGCCAGCGGAAGCTGGAGGATGTGCGTGGATTTCACCGACCTCAACAAGGCGTGCCCCAAGGACAGCTTCCCGCTGCCCCAAATCGACCAGCTGGTGGATGCCACCTCCGGGCATGAGACTCTCAGTTTCATGGATGCGTTCTCGGGGTATAACCAAATCAAGATGAGCCCGGTGGATGAAGAAGCAACCTCCTTTATCACAGAGAAGGGGATTTATTGTTACAGGGTGATGCCTTTTGGATTGAAAAACGCTGGGGCCACTTATCAAAGATTAATGAACAGGGTCTTTGAGGACCAGCTGGGGCGCAACATGGAGGTGTATGTGGATGACATGCTGACCAAGAGCACCAGTGCGGCGGACCATGTAGCTGACCTCGAGGAGACTTTCAACAATTTATGTCGGTATCGGATGAAGCTCAACCCCCACAAATGCACCTTTGGAGTAGCAGCAGGCAAGTTCCTGGGTTTTATGGTGACCCAGCGAGGGATCGAAGCCAACCCCGACAAGATTAGGGCTATCCTGGAGATGAGGCCCCCAGCCAATAAGAAGGAAGTGCAGCGCCTAACGGGGAGGGTGGCGGCCTTGAGTCGCTTCATATTAAGATCGGCGGAGAGGTGCCTGCCCTTCTTTAAGGTGCTGCGCAAGGTCAACGGCTTCGAATGGACGAAAGAGTGTCAGGGCTCCTTCGAGGAGTTGAAGCAGTTTCTCTCCACTCCTCCACTGTTGTCCAAGCCTAAAAATGGAGAGGAGCTCTTTTATATCTGGCCGCTTCCCCGAGGCCGTCAGCTCCGTACTCGTGCGCATGGATGCCGACGGGGCCCAGAAGCCAGTCTATTATACCAGCAAAGTACTCCATGATGCCGAGACCAGGTATTCGAGAACCGAGAAGATTATCTTCGCCTTGGTGGTCTCTACCCAGCGCCTCCGGCCTTACTTCCAAGCCCATCCCATCGTGGTGCTTACGGACCAGCCCCTTCGAGCTATCTTATCTCGCCCCGACACCTCCGATCGGCTGGCCAAGTGGGCCATTAAGCTGAGTGAGTTCGATCTGTCCATCCGGCCAAGGTCAGCCATGAAATCTCAGGTGTTGGCGGATTTCCTGGTCGAGTGTTCCTGGACCGAGAGGGATATCGAGGGGTGCGACCGAGGAGTGTGTGGACTCTCCCTCATCTGAGGAGGCAGAGGACTGGATCCTGCATGTGGATGGAGCGGCAAACTCTCAGGGAAGCGGAGCCGGACTCATTCTCATGAGCCCAGAGGGAGACGTAGTGGAGTACGCTCTCAGATTCTAGTTCCCAGCAACTAATAATCAGGCGGAGTACGAAGCCTTGCTAGCGGGATGAGGTTAGCTGAGGAGCTAGGCACTGGGCGTTTGAGGGCCTTCACGGACTCTCAACTTGTTTCTGGACAGATCACCGGGGAGTACGAAGCTAGGGACCCAACCATGTCCCGATACTTGAGCAAGGTGCAGTCCCAAGCGTCTCGTTTCTCTTACTTCCGTCAGCTATATCCCCAGAGCGGAGAATGCCAGGGCCGATGCATTGTCCCGTCTGGCCACTTCGGCCGACGGAACGTTGGGGAGGACATATGTGGAACACCTACAAGTCCCGAGCACCGAGGCCGTGGATGAAGCGTTGCCGGTGGAGCAAGAGCCCTCCTGGATGGACGCCTACATCCGGTATTTGACTGACGGTACTCTCCCGGAGAACCCCGCTGAGGCCAGCTGCTCAGGCGGAGGGCCCCGAGATTCTTGATGATGAACGGGAAGCTTTATCGGAGATCCTTTTCATACCCAGTTCTCAGGTGCGTGGGGTCGGTTGAATCAGATTATATCCTCAGAGAGATCCACGAAGGTATATGCGGGAGTCACCTGGGGGGCAGAGCTCTAGCCTACAAGGCCCTGCGCCAAGGGTACTTCTGGCTGACGATGAAGGAAGACGCAGCTGAGCTTGTTAAGAAATGTGATAGCTGTCAACGTCACGCTAATATCCAGCGATAGCCGACGTCTCACCTGACCCCCTTGGTGGCACCTTGGCCCTTCGCCCAGTGGGGCATGGATATCCTGGGACCATTCCCCCGGCCTTCGGACAGCGAAAGTTCCTCCTGGTAGCGGTGGATCACTTCACCAAGTGGGTTGAAGCCGAGGCCTTGGCCAAGATTACCGAAAGCAAAGTGAGATCCTTCTTCTGGAAGTCCATCATATGTCGGTTTGGACTGCCGCACACATTGGTCACAGATAACGGCCGGCAATTTGACAACGCGCCCTTCAGGGAGTTCTGCTCTGAGCTGGGTGTCTGTCAGAGGTTCACTTCCGTCGGGCATCCTCAAACCAACGGGGCAGCCAAAGTGACTAATCGGATCATTCTCCAGGGGCTGAGATCTCGGCTAGATGGCTGCAAGGGGCGATGGGTGGAGGAGCTCCCCAACGTGCTATGGGCCTACCACACAATGCCGCGAGCCCCCACCGGCGAAACGCCGTTCAGCCTAGTCTTTGGCTCTGAAGCTGTTATTCCGGTAGAGGTTGGTGCACCAAGCCCTCAGATGGAAGCATACAGCGAGGAAGGTAACCCTGACCAACTGCGAGCCAACCTCGACCTGGTGGAGGAGGTGCGAGACCGGGCGCGGCTTCGAATGGCGGCCTACCAGCAGCGGGCCGCAAAGTACTACAACGCTCGTGTGCACCCCGGACGTTCCTGCCAGAAGATCTGGTCCTTCGACGGGCCGAGGTCTCGAAGCCAGCTGAGGGAGGCAAGCTAGCCCCAAATTGGGAGGGGCCTTACCGGATCGCCAAAACACTCCGCCACGGAGCTTATAAAATTGAAGAACTTGATGGGATGCCACTCCCAAGAACGTGGAATGCAGATAACCTTCGTCGGTATTATCAGTAATGTATTCCTCCTCTCACGTCAAGTATCACCCCTGTATTCACTTGGGTTTCCACCCCCCATTCAATATTAACGAGATTCAATTTTAGCTACTGAAATCTTTTCACAGAAAAGCCCGACCCTGGTCGGCACCAAAGCCCTGCACCAGCCAGGCATAAAGCCCAGTGTACCACTGGTAGAGCGGTGTACCACCGGCTCTCAGCAACGAAAGCCCGACCCTGGTCGGCACCAAAGCCCTGCACCAGCCAGGCATAAAGCCCAGTGTACCACTGGCAGAGCGGTGTACCACTGGCTCTCAGCAACGAAAGCCCGACCCTGGTCGGCACCAAAGCCCTGCACAGCCAGGCATAAAGCCCAGTGTACCACTGATAGAGCGGTGTACCACCGGCTCTTAACAATGAAAGCCCGACCCTAGTCGGCACCAAAGCCCTGCACCAGCCAGGCATAAAGCCTAGTGTACCACTAGCAGAGCGGTGTACCATCGTCTCTCAGCAACAAAAGCCCGACACCCGTCGGCGCCCAAAGCCCTGCACCAGCCAGGCACAAAGCCCAGTGTACCACTGGCAGAGCGGTGTACCACCGGCTCTCAGCAACAAAAGCCCGACCCTGGTCGACACCAAAGCCCTGCACAAGCCAGGCATAAAGCCCAGTGTACCACTGGCAGAGCGGTGTACCACCGGCTCTCAACAACAAAAGCCCGACCCTAGTCGGCACCAAAGCCCTACACCAGCCAGGCATAAAGCCCAGTGTACCACTGGCAGAGCGGTGTACCACCGGCTCTCAACGAAAGCCCGATACCCGTCGGCACCAAAGCCCTGCACCAGCCAGCATAAAGCCCAGTGTACCACTGGCAGAGCGGTGTACCACCGGCTCTCAGCAATAAAAGCCCAACACCCGTCGATGCCCAAAGCCCTACACCAGCCAGGCATAAAGCCCAGTGTACCACTGGCAGAGCGGTGTTTCACCGTCTCTCAGCAACAAAAGCCCGACACCCATCGGCACTTAAAGCCCCGCACCGGCGAGGCGTCGAGCACTGCCTCAGACGGCACAAGAAACTTTGGGCTTGCTACACTTAAAGCCCAACGCCCGATAGCACAAAGTCCCGCCGGTCAGATAAAAGCCGAACCCCGTAGGCGCCAAAAGCCGCGCGCCTATTTAGTACAAGGTCCAACACTCGGCAGGGCGTTGCGCTGATGGCCTCGAGGAGCCCGTCTACCTAACCTCTGACTGCCGGCGTTTCCGCTCTGAAAAACCTACCCTCCCCGGCCTTAACTTTTGGGTCTAAACAGCTGGGGCAAAATAACTCGAGTTGAGAGTAGTCCCCCGGTGCTATCGGAACTAATGGGACCACAGGGCTGCATGTTGTCAATCGACGAAGTTCATGATAAGATAGAATGCATCTTGAAGAATGTTTTCATTAATTGGAAGGGACTACAAAATGCCGACATTGTCGGACTTGTAAAAAAGAAAGAACAAAACAACAAGAGTGCGAGCTCACGGCTCTGCCGGTGCGGGCTCATCATCAGAAGGGGCCAAGTCAGACAAACGCTCCAGCTCAACCTCCAGGGCCTAGGGGAAGTTCAAGTCTCTGGCCACCTTCTCCTTGCCATGCTGGAACTCGTCGAGGAATACAGCCGCCGAGGCTTCGGCCAGGTCGTCAGTGAAGCGCCCAGACGCCTTGTACTCCTCTATGAGCCCAGCGGCCCGGACCTTCTCTGCAGCAAGGGCTTCCGTTGCAACCCTTTCGGCCTCCTGGGTGCGGCTCGCCTCCTCTTTGGACCGGCTGGTTTCTTCTTTCGCCGCTCGCGCCTCTTCTGTCGCCGCACCTGCTCGACCTTCGGCCTCCTGGAGGGCTGAGGTTAGCTCAGAGATATGCATGTCCCTGGCCATTACATCATTCTTAGCCTCCGTCATTTGGAGGAGCGCTGCGCGCGCACGGTTGGCTTCAATCTCCGCCCGGCTCTCGGTGGCCTTTACCTCGCTCGCCCAGGCGCTTCTGGCCGACTCCAGCGCCTTCTCGGCCGCCTCTGTGCGGCGCTGAGCCTCCTCAACCTCCTTCTGCATCTCCCGCAGAAGGACCTTCTCCCCGTGGATTACCTCCTCCAGCGCCTTCTCGGTCGCCTCTGCGCGGCGCTGAGCCTCCTCAACCTCTTTTGCGTCTCCTGTAGAAACACCTTCTCCCCGTGAATTACCTCCCTGGCGGCCCTCAGGGAGTGTGCAATCTGCACGCGTAGGCCCTAGGTAAGGAAAAGGGTAAAAGGTAAAGGGCGAGAAGATCGCTCACCCTAACGACAGCAGCATAGGAGTCCTGGAAGAACGCGCTCGCTTTCTGGTGACAGAGGTCCTCTAGGATCTCGAGAAAAAAGATCGGGCCCAGGATTCGCTCAGCCCAGCGACCGTCATTCAGGGAGTCTTGGGGTGGCCCGGGCTCGCCCCCACCTCACTCCATCATTTTCAGCTGCCCCCGGTTCGGTGCGTGGACCACTCCTGGGCGACCCCTCGGAGGGTGGACTCACGGGACCATATGGTCCCTCTCCCCAATCCCTGGTGGCATCCGGGGGGTCGGTCCCCCAGGAGCCGGGGGCTCTTCGGTCAATATGGGCCCCTCCATGGCTGGCTCCTCAACGGCAATTCCCGCGGTTGTCCCTATCCCTGGTGGAGTGTCGGCCGTGAGGTCAACCTCCGGAACGGCCGGGACATCTTGCGGAGCCGGGGGTGGGGAGACTTGAGCCGGTGGGGAGGCCCGAGTCGGACGCTTCGGGGCTGGGGCCTGCTGACCCCTGGATGGTCCTTCCCGGGCCCTCTTCTTGGAGGCAGCCCTCAGCAATTTTGTCGTCGGTATCTTCATGGCGCACGACATCAGTTGAGCTTTTTTAAAAAAAAAAGGAGAGAGAGGGGGAGAGAAGCAAAATTTTTGGCTAAGGATGGAGAAGACTTACCCCGGTGGGAGATGAGACCCGCCGACTCCAGGTTATCCTCTGACAGCAACAGGGTGTATCGAGGGATCTCGGTGGCCAGCAATAGCCCCAACGCCTCCCGGTCCCCAGGGTGGATGGCGACGGCGTTCCCCCGGAGGTCGGGGTCCCCCCACTGGGGCCTGACTTGGTCAACATTCGCAAAAAAGAAACAGGATTTCCATCCCTTAATTGAGGAAGGAAGAAGGAGTTTTAGGACCCGATTGGGTCGGGGCAGGAATAGCCACCAGCCCTTTTGAGCCCGAAGGGTGTAGAAAGATCGAAAAAGGCTGATTCGGGGGGTAATGTTCAGGCGATAGCAAAGGATGACAAAGGCACAGATTACGCGATAGGAGTTTGGAACTAATTGAGAGGGGGCCAAGGAATAGTAGTTAAGGAGGTTGACAAAAAAGGGCGGAAAGGGTGGACGGAGACCTGCCTTTAGGCAGATCTCATAGAGGGCCACCCGACCGGGTCGAGAGGAAATGACCCTATCGTCGGGAGTTGGCAGGAAAAGCTCAACGTCCTGGGGGACTTGATAACGGGCGCGGATTTTTTCCAAATTCAGCCGCATCATCATGGAGGCCGTCCCCTCTGGGGACCCCTCCATCGTCGAGGAGGTGCCGGCCTCCGACCGGCGGCCCCTCGATGGGGCTCCACCGGTGGCCCGTCGCCGGGCCAGGGGGACGTGGTCCTTTGAATCAGAGGACCACTCAATTGAAGGGGAAGGAGCAGGAGAGGTACGGTACCTCTCGGAAGGAGGACGATCCTCAGAACTGTCCTTCGAGGTCCAAGAAGGAGAACTCATGAGCAGAGGGACAGAAGTCTAGGATGGGGGAAGAGCTGACCTGGAAGGGAGGAAACCAGACGCAGGCCCGTAGGTTGCAGGGGAGGTCGGAGCGTAGGCGCAGAAGAAGACGATGACAAGAGAAGCGGTATGGCGTCAATTCAACTCCCCGCTTGGCTTTAGCAGGTTTTCAAATCATCCCGCCACGTCTTGTCGACCACATGGCCCCTTGCTATAGGCTGGCTTGCCTCGAGGGATGCCCCAGTGCATGGCGCGGCACGCCCCCAGCCAATGGTGGGACCCTGCTGACGTCGCCGTAAGGAAAGGTAATGATGATGCGGCTTTTCGCAAACTTCGAAGAGCCAGTTCTCTCTCTCGAGGTCGATCATGGCGGGCACAGTGTACGGAGGGCCGCCTCCCTACATTCCCCAGGCCGTCCGCATAAAAGATGAGGACGGGGATCAGCCACGTGGAGAACACCCCTTGCGCCTCAATGGTGGGACCCGCTTGCCCCAGGGGTGAGGGGGCATCTGATATGACTGATCCCGCATCGTCAGGATAAAAGGTAACGGCGGCTAATGACCCTGAGACCCCCACCGGTCTCGGGGTGCACCAGCATTTCCCCACCCCCGGGACCCCTTTCGGTCTCGGGATGGGGTCATCATCTCATGACCCCGAGACCCCCGACCGGTCTTAGGGTGCACCGGCATTTCCCCACCCCCGGGGCCCTTCCGGTCTCGGGGTGGGGTCATCATCTCTTGACCTCGAGACCCCCACCGGTCTCGGGGTGCACCGGCATTTCCCCACCCCTGGGACCCCTTCCGGTCTCGGGGTGGGGTCATCATCTCTTGACCCCAAGACCCCCACCGGTCTCGGGGTGCACTGGCATTTCCCACCCCCGGGACCCCTTCCGGTCTCGGGGTGGGGTCATCATCTCTTGACCCCGAGACCCCCACCGATCTCGGGGTTTACCGGCATTTCCCCACCCCCGGGACCCCTTCCGTCTCGGGGTGGGGTCATCATCTCATGACCTCGAGACCCCCCACCGGTCTCGGGGTGCACCGGCATTTTCCACCCCCGGGGCCCCTTTCGGTCTCGGGGTGGGGTCATCATCTCTTGACCTCGAGACCCCCACCGGTCTCGGGGTGCACCGGCATTTCTTCACCCTCGGGACCCATTCCGGTCTCGGGGTGGGGTCATCATCTCTTGACCCCGAGACCCCCACCGGTCTCGGGGTGCACTGGCATTTCCCCACCCCCGGGACCCTTCCGGTCTCGGGGTGGGGTCATTATCTCTTGACCCCGAAACCTCCATCGGTCTCGAGGTGCACCGGCATTTCCCCACCCCCGGGACCCCTTTCGGTCTTGGAGTGGGGTCATCATCTCTTGACCCCGAGACCCCCAACGGTCTCGGGGTGTCTGATAGGACTAATCCCGCGTCGTCAGGATAAAAGGTAACGGCGGCTAATGACCCCGAGAACCCCACCGGTCTCGGGGTGCACGCATTTCCCCACCCCGGGACCCCTTCCGGTCTTGGGGTGGGGTCATCATCTCATGACCCCGAGACCCCCACCGGTCTCGGGATGCACCGGCATTTCCCCACCCCCGGGCCCCTTCCGGTCTCGGGGTGGGGTCATCATCTCTTGACCCCGAGACCCCCACCGGTCTCGGGGTGCACCGGCATTTCCCCACCCCCGGGACCCCTTCCGGTCTCGGGGTGGGGTCATCATCTCTTGACCCCGAGACCCCCACCGGTCTTGGGGTGCACTAGCATTTCCTCACCCCGGGACCCCTTTCGGTCTCGGGGTGGGGTCATCATCTCTTGACCCCGAGACCCCCACCGGTCTCGGGGTGCACCGGCATTTCCCCACCCCCGAGACCCCTTCCGGTCTCTGGGTGGGGTCATCATCTCTTGACCCCGAGACCCCCACCGGTCTCGGGGTGCACTGGCATTTCCCACCCCTGAGACCCCTTCTGGTCTTGGGGTGGGGTCATCATCTCTTGACCCCGAGACCCCCACTGGTCTCGGGGTGCACCGGCATTTCCCCACCCCCGAAACCCCTTCTGGTCTCGGGGTGGGGTCATCATCTCTTGACCCCGAGACCCCCATCGGTCTCGGGGTGCACCGGCATTTCCTCACCCCTGGACCCCTTCCGGTCTCAGGGTGAGGTTATCAGCGATTGGCATGCAGTTCAATCATCGAAAGAAATGACGACTTCAAGCCGCATGGCGCACCCACGTGACTCTCAGTACGCCCGTGATTGCACCCCGTTACGGAGGGCCATACCTCATAACGGCGTATGGTGCATTGCATGTCCCTGTGCATGGCCATGCCTCACTACGGTGTACGTCTCGCTACCACTTGCGACTGTGCTCGGTCATATCATCCGACGGCGCGCACTGAATGCCTTCGCGGCTGTTGGACACGTATGACCTCACGTTGGCAAGCGGTACGGGATGTCTTTGGCATGCACAGCGATGGTACGACGGTGATCTCCCGAAACAGTAAGATAGGATATTCAGACAGGTATAAAGGCACGTGCTCGCGCTGTAAGTAGGGATATGAACTCTGGTTTTCTGAGCTTTCTTCCTTCCAGCAAAACCCTAACCGCCTCAGTTCTTTTCCGCTGAGCGGTTCTTTGTCTGAGCCTAAGTGATTGACTTGATCGTCGGAGGGTCCCTATCGTATCGCCGGTCTCCGGGACTTTTCTTGCAGGGCTCCGAGGAGAAGGACGTCTGTCTTCCCCGACGTTTGCGGAAGGTGACTTGGCGCCATCAGTATCATTTTATTCTTTCTTTGTCTTCTAACCATTTAGAACAAAGTTTTCAATTTTTTAATATTCATCTTCGTCTTTTGTCTAACACAATCTGAGCCCCAAGTTGTCAAACATGATGGCCAGACTCAAAACCTGCCAAGTAAAATTTTATTTATTATTATTTTTATTATTTTAAATCAAGATCAGAAGGAGTGGTTAGTTAGAAAGCCAATGATTTAGAGAGGATTTTATAGGGATTATTTAGCAAACTAATAAGTTTGAAAAATCTAACAAAAAGTGGCCATATTTTTTAGGGATAAAAGCAATAAAGGGTATAGTCACTACAACAAAATGTTGGTGTAGCAACCCTATTTTCCCAACTACTATGGAGGTCGGAAGTGTTCGCAGATTGCCGACACTTTTTAAAAGCGTCGTAGCGCTTCATATTTTTGTCTCCTGACGGCGGGATAAGGATTTTGTTTCAATTTTCACGCAAGCACTAAAAATTTGGATGCAGAAGGCACAATTCCCTTCCGCTCCTTGATTTATGGCTCAAGACCTCTTTGCCATCTTCAAGGAGCTCGGCATCAACTCCTGCATCTACGTTGGCCACTCTGTCTCCGTCGTCATCGACATCATCACTTCCATCTTCCGCCCCGACCTCTTCTCCAAGATCGTCATGCTCATCGGCTTCCCCATGTACCACCACCTATTCGATGCTTTGCCTCGGCAAAGTCTCCCCCCCCCCCAACCCGTGCCATCTGTCTTTTATTTAGTTCTTCTTTCTTCTTGCTCTTATTGCTATAATCAAACAAATCTATTAGTACACAAGAAGCAAACAGATGTTGGAGCTATTAGGAAATATGTCCTATAGCCAATCGTCTAGCCTATAGACGGTTGTGATTCATTGTACATGATTTATTTGATTAATAAAAGTTATTTTGGCAGTACAACATATTTTTCATCTTTCAATAGAACTCTTATATGTTGTAGTCCTTAGAATTACATTTATTCAAAACGAAGGAATTGTCGAGTAATTCTTAAATGGGTTCGTAACCAAATGATACGTTATCACCTAGGACAATAACGTAGTCAAGTATAGGTCGTTGTGTGCCATATATGTTGGTTTGTCCTCTTAAACCAAGGAGTGTATGACATTAGTATGACATGCAGGTGAGTATAGGAGTACATTTACTGAACAGTGACTCACCTCTATTGAGTACTTTACTGTCAAGGGTATCTCACAGAAGGGCAATAGGTATAAGTGTCCCTTTGACCTAAGACTATCATGGTGACTTAGTAAGCAACTCACTGTACTTAGGCATCGGACTACCTGGATTTCTAATCCAGTGCGGAAGGTTGCTGGGTATAGTCAAATACTTATTAAATCAGTGATGAGTCAAGATGGAATTGGCCGCTCTAAGTATTAGAGTTAATGCTCGATTTGTGTTTTAATTTTGTAAAACCTTGGCCAAGGTAATCCATGTGAGGAGTTACAGGATTGTACATATTGAAACACACTTAGATGTTTTTGGAAGTTGGCAGTGAACTCTAAATTCATCTCGAGTATTTGGACAAGTGGATGAATTATACGGTAACCATAGCCTAGGTTCCTGAATATTTCTTTATATACATTCGATTTATTCGGACATTGGGTACCATTGCTAGATGGTCACATCAATTGGTATAGGAAGTTTTCCTATGCTACCGACTTAGATTTGAACCTATAGTGTCACTCACATAGTCAGGTGACCTATAGACAGGCTTGACCCATGATCTAAGTGGGACTTGGTCATATGGGTAATACCAAGTTTGTACTAACAATGTCTAGCTAGCACTGGGCATTAGCGGTAGTACTTATTCTTGGGGATGGACTTGAGTTAGTTTGTAACTTAAGTAAATTTTTGGGATTTATTCAGACCTATTGTGGGATAGAACTTGAATCATAGACCAATGGTTGGTCTGACGATATAGTAGTTTAGATCTGGTTTCAAAGTGGTTTGAATAGGATATCCAATATAGTCTCTGATTATTTATTTATGAATTTTAAAATCATAAATTATTTTAAATTATAAATTAAATAAGTCCAATGCGAAGTATGGTTCGAGATCTTCTCATGGATTCTTTCGTACTTTAATTTAAACTTTAAACGAATTTAATCTGATTATTTTTGTATTTATAAATATTTTTGGGTATTTTTAAATTATCGTTGTGGGCACGAGAGTTTAAAACTTTAGAAAATTAACGATTCTACCCTTCTATTTAAATTATGATTCTATCATTTTACTTAAATTACGATTTTACCATTGAGATGGCGTAAATTTAAAATTTCATATAAATTACAATTTTACCATTCCAATGACATAAATTTAAAATTTTATTTAAATTACAATTTTGTCATTGAGATGATATGAATCCGTAAATTTATTTTATAAAACTTTCTTTACACGTTGACAACAACGCATGAACCCCCGTAACCCATCTACTTTCGAAGATCGAATATTATCGTATCTTTAAAACAAATTCAAAAAGGTTGTTTTGGGTTGTTTTACGATGGGTTTATTTAAGAAACTTTTCTCAACTTTGAGGATCATGGTAGCAGAAAGAAAAGTCCAAAAAATCAGAGAAGTCCAAGAGAGGGTCTCTTCTCTTGAAGAAGAGTTCTCCATCCCTTCTGATTCTACATCCCCTATCTCAAGGTTTTCTGGCATGCATACGAAATAAAGGAGTTGCACGTGTAACTCTCATAAGGCATCAAGAGGGAACTATTCATAGGAGATCAGATCTGTATTCAGTTTTTGCATCAGGTACGCAAGCTGAAAGGTATAAAATTTAATTTTAAATTTTGCATGCTTTCAATTATAGATAAACATAACGTATTTTATAAATTTAATTAGATTAAATTTAAATAAAATACATACATACAAATAAACCTAAGATCATAGGACATCCTAAAATCAATTTTTCCTACAACTGGTATCAGAGCCTCCCAGGTTTAGGAATGTATAGTAAATCTGTAATGATCAAAGCATGTTTTAAAGTAGATCTAGTGTAGATCTAAATATAAAGCATGATTAAAGCATGTTTATTATTGATAAAAGCATGTTTATTAGTAGGACTAGTGTATATCTAGAATCCTATGCTTTCTATGTTTCTCGATTGGATGGATTCATCTAGCCGTCCAGTCTGTTGATGTTTCACAACCTCTTTTACCCTTACCATGGGGTGCTAATTAAGTTGTGATCCATGAAATAGATCTAAAATAAAATAATAAAAAATGTTAAAATTATTTTACATTTTGATCTGAATGTCATGATATTTTAGATTAGATCTAATATTAAATTATGACATAAATGTTAATTAAATTAACATTGATATTTTAGATCATAAATAAAATATTATAAAATTATTTTACAAGATAAATCTTGAAATTGTTTCAAAATTAGAAAATTGGATTAACTTAATTGAGAATTAAGTTGATGACTAAAAGATTTTAAATCATAAATCAACAAATCTTGGGTCAGGTTCAGTAATTGGGTTAGACCTGAGTTTAGAATGAATGGACCAAGTAGAGAATTAAGTCTAATCAAATGTTGAATTAGATTTTTTCTCTATACATCTCTTTGATTAGTTAGATTGATCAGTCCATACATCTAAATGGACTTGATTTTTGGCTCAGCAGTGAGCTCGAGTCTCTAGGCTAATCTAATAGAGTCTGGTAAATCAATTGGTGTCTAAGGTAAGTCTGACATATTGATCAAGGTTTTTAATTTAGGGCTACCTCTTATCTGGCCAACTTGGTTGGTGTCTAAGGCAAGATGGTTAATGGCACAACCCATTCCTTGATCCCACTTACCTAGCCAATGTGGTCAACCAGAATCGATTGGATAGCTTATTGATTCGAGTTAACCCATGTCAATTAAGGCTTATTAGTCCTAACTGATTTTAGGAGCCCGTGGACCTATTGTTCATAAACCCCTCTAATAGTTAGTGAGAGGATTATTGATTAAGGTTCATGTCTTCCCTCATTTGTCACAATTTGATCAAACCCTAAAAATTATTAGGTCCATTAAAGGAAAAGTTATGGTGATAACACTACAAGAAAGTATGGTATCTGTGGTGAACTTATTACGGTGAAATATTTTCGTCGTTATAAGTTTATTTATAACGGCGAAATAAAAATTAAATTCGTCGTAAAACAAATTTATTACGGCGAAATATTTTTGCACCGTAATAAAAATACCTATTATGATAAATTTTTAAATTCATCGTAATAGGTCCCGGTTATATTTTAGGATTTTAATTTTTTTTATTTTTCTTTCATTTTATTACGGTGAAAAAATATTTTGGCGTAATAAATAGACCTATTACGACGAATCTTTAAATTCATCGTAATAGGTTCCGGTTATATTTTAGGATTTTAATTTTTTTTATTTTTCTTTCGTTTTATTACGGTGAAAAAATATTTGTCGTAATAAATAGAACTATTACGACGAATCTTTAAATTCATCGTAATAGGTCCCGGTTATATTTTATGATTTTAATTTTTTTTATTTTTCTTTTATTTTATTACGATGAAAAAATATTTTGCCATAATAAATAGACCTATTACGACGAATCTTTAAATTCGTCGTAATAGGTCTCGGTTATATTTTAGGATTTTAATTTTTTTTATTTTTCTTTCGTTTTATTATGGCAAAAAATATTTCACCATAATAAATAGACCTATTATGATGAATCTTTAAATTCGTCGTAATAGGTGCTGGTTATATTTTAGGATTTTATTTTTTTATTTTATTCGTCGTAATAGGTGCTGGTTTATTTTAGGATTTTATTTTTTTTTTTCTTTCATTTTATTACGGTGAAAAAATATTTTGCCGTAATAAATAGAGCTATTACGATGAATCTTTAAATTGGTCGTAATAGGTCCCGGTTATATTTTAGGATTTTAATTTTTTTATTTTTCTTTTGTTTTATTACGGCGAAACAATATTTCGCCGTAATAAAAAAAGGCCTATTATGACAAATTTTAAAGTCATTGTAATAGAGCGAAAAAATCTTAATCTACTGTCAGACCTTATTACGATGAAATAAAATTTCGTCGTAATAAGGTCCCGTAATAACCCTAACTGTCCCATGATTTTATTTCGTGAAACCCTTATCCCGCCGTCTTCCCCCCGAGCTCCTCTCCGCCGTCAGCCCCCGTACGCCGGAACCCTCGCCCGCAGACACCGAGCTCCTCTCTGTCAGCCCTCGGACGAGGTGAGAAGAAGAAGGGCTTTATAAAATCCTCTTTGGTCCGTGTTTTTTTTTATCACTTGGATTTTTTTTTGATTTTGTTGTTTTCTGATTTTGGGGGTTTTAATTTCCCCTCCGCATTCGGTGCTGTCGTCGTTGTTAGCTCTAATGTATAATGAAATATATAGAGATTTAATGGCTTTACAAAGAAGTCGTTCTTTGGTT
This sequence comes from Calamus simplicifolius, assembly GCA_900491605.1. Taxonomy (NCBI): domain Eukaryota; kingdom Viridiplantae; phylum Streptophyta; class Magnoliopsida; order Arecales; family Arecaceae; genus Calamus; species Calamus simplicifolius. Next base: position 156,529 of record UESW01004974.1, on the reverse strand, counting down.
CCGAAGTACAAGTTAACAAGTATTGAATGGGTTCTCATTGAAAGTTATTTAAGCGGCCTTTTCATCTTGATCTGTTGTTTGCCTTTTCTGAGGCTCGTCTTTAATACTGCAACAACCCCACTGGTCATCAGGCTGAGATGGTGATGGCTTTTTGTTCAAAATTTTTTATATACGACGTGGGCATTTGTCATCCGAGATTGCACATTGAGGTTACGCTGCAGAGTATGCAACATAGCCCCAATGTTCAGCAAAAAGAAAATTGTGCAGTATTCATGACACAAGGCTAAGCTGAATCATTTCTCAAATCATTCCGTTATACCATTTGCTGATTTTTTTTTGAGACAGAAAAAAGAGAATTATGTGACATAAATAAAGGACACCACAAAACACAAGGGACCCTTCATTTGCATGACTGAAGTCATGAGATTAATTGAAACACTTTAGTCTAATATACCTCAAATTTAATTCATATTGGAGTTTGAGGATGTGGTGGTGGCAAGGAGCTTAGTGAAGGCCTTGCTGCCATTGTTTTTTGTACAAGGTGGAGATAGCAGTAGAGGAAAACAGAGGCAGCAATGTTGCTAAAGTGGAGTTACTGGTGAGGGAATGGTGGATGTAGATAACAAGAATGTAGAATGTCAAGGGCATGATTACTTGGGAAAACTTGAAGACTAGATATTTGTTAAAACACAGAGGGAAGGGTAAGGTTGAATGCAAAAGACTGAAGGAAATTAATTTACTATTTCATGAATGGAAGGATTTAAGAGCTTCTAGAAGAAGGGAAGGGATAAGGTCTTGCCTACATCATGGCCTTTATATGGACCGGCAATTTATGTGTTTTTTTCTTAATTGATATGAGCTGTCATTATATATATATATATATATAATATTATTTTAGATTCTATACTTCTAGTCTTTTCAACTTTGATATGCATTGCTTGGTCATTTTGCAAGATGAGATCCTATTTTCTGTTCTTGATGTGTGAATCCTAGCCTACTTGCTGCTATTGCCTGAATTAGTGGCAGGCTCAACAACACCGGTTTACAAACATGAGTGCCAAACTTTTATTTGATAGACCTTTTATAGTAGTTTTAATATGGATGCAACACATGGTGACATCAAAGCAGCTTCTAGTCAATGCAAAGCTTCTTCTCCCCTTGAATTTAGCATATTAGAGTGGCAATGCATTACACTTCTGAGCCCATGTTCTAAATTAAAAAATTTGAAATATAGAATATTTGTAATAAAAAAATGCTGATTTATGAGTGGAACTTATGTGCGGTTCATAAATTTGGATCTTCTAAATCTAATTATATATTATGCAGCTCCATATATGGTTTACATGAGTTTCTTTAAATGAGGTTCACTTTTATGAGTAGGATATTTTTGAGATAAATCTGAATTTCTTTAAATGAGGTTCACTATTTTTACTCAGATTTGATGTTATCCAACGATGCCGATTGATAAAAGTTGGATACATAAGAAACGAAATTATCCAGAATATGATGCCGGTATTAAGAAGTTCATAGAAAAGGCAAGGCTTCATGTTAATGAAGAAGGGAAGATACGTTGTCCTTGTGTGCGGTGTTATAATGGCAAATGGCATAAGCCTGATTTAGTTAAATTACACTGTATGTTAAAGGGTTTCTCGAAGACGTATCAGACGTGGTATTTTCATGGAGAACAGTTTGGAAGCAATGTCTCAGATGAAAATGAGAATGAAGATGATGACCCAGAAAGGGAACAAGATGAGATGGTCGAAGCATTGCAGGACATCGCTGGCCCAAGTGGTGCTCACACTGAGGTTGGCAATGATGATGACAATCCGATGATGTCTGACCATGGAAGGACCGATCACAGTAAGAAATTGGATGATCTTTTCAATGAGGTGGAATCCGAGCTTTATCCTGGATGTGAAAAGTTTTCTTGCTTTGACATTCTTAGTGAAGTTAATGCACATTAAGGTCCTCAATCGGTGGACAAATAAGTCTTTCAATATGTTGCTTGAACTATTGAAAGAGGCATTTCCGAATGGTACTAGGATACCATCTTCGCACTATGAGGCCAAAAAGAAGATGAATGAGTTGGGTTTAGGCTACGAGAACATACATGTATGCAAGCATGATTGTGCTATCTTTTGGAAGGAGAATGCCTCTTTAGAAAAATGTCCGGTATGCAACGAGCCTAGGTACCAAGTGGTTGAAGACAAAGGTAAGAAGATACCTTATAAAGTTATGCGGTATTTTCACTCACACCTCGTTTGAAACGTCTATATGCCTCAAGACATACAGCTGAAGATATGAGGTGGCACTATGATAAGCGACCGATCACAGATGGGGTGTTACGGCATCCAGCAGATGGAGAAGCATGAAAGATTTTGATCAAAAGTATCCTAATTTTGCCAGTGAACCAAGAAATGTAAGGTTAGGTCTTGCTTCAGACGGATTCAATCCATTTGGGAACATGAGTAATGCATACAGTATGTGGCCCATCATTTTAGTACCTTATAACTTGCCTCCATGGAAATATATGAAAGAGACATTCTTTATGATGTCGTTGCTTATCCCCGGTCCTAAATCTCCAGGAAGGGATATGGATATATTTTTAAGGCCAATAGTGGATGAACTTAAACATTTATGGACCGAAGGTGTTGATGTATATGATGCATCTACAAAGAGAGTTTTCGGATGCACGTAGCTGTTTTATGGACTATAAATGATTTTCCAGCATACTCATTATTATCTGGTTGGAGCACAAAGGGTTATAAGGCATGTCCAGTTTGTAATGAGCAAACCTCATCCAAAAAGCTGAAAGACAAGATTTGCTATATGGGACATCGCCGTTACTTGCCTATTATCACAAGTGGCGAAATAGTAGACTCCATGATGGAAGTAGAGAGCATGGAGTCAAACCAAAAATGTTGACCGGAGAAGAAATTTTAATGCAATTAGAACACATAGCTGCTGAACAGTCCGGAAAGCATCCAAACAATAAACATCGAAAGCGAAAGCGTGCACCAAATGAGTTGAATTGGTATAAGAAGAGCATTTTCTTCGAGTTGGAGTATTGGTCATCATTAAAATTGAGACATAACTTAGATGTAATGCATATTGAGAAGAATATTTGTGACAATGTCGTGGGAACTTTATTAAGCATCGAAGGTAAGACAAAAGACATATAAAAGCAAGAGAGGACCTGGCTTCAATGGGGATCCGAAGGGAGTTGTGGTTACAAACTCAAGGTAATAGAGTTTATAAGCCTCCTGCATCTTACACCTTAACATTAGATGAAAGAAGACAATTCTGTAAGTGGCTAAAATCTGTGAAGGTGCCCGATGGATATTCTTCCAATATTTCAAGGTGCGTAAATGAAGGTGATGGAAAGATATCCGGCTTGAAGACACATGATTGTCATGTACTACTTCAAAGATTGTTACCTATTGGCATTCAACCATTCTTGCAGAAACATGAGAGTAGTACTTTAATTGAGCTTTCTAATTTCTTCCAACAACTTTGTTCAAGGACATTGTATGTTAGGGATTTGGAGTTGTTACAAGAGCAGATTGTGGTGATCTTATGTAAGCTTGAACGAATGTTCCCACCAGCATTTTTTGACGTTATGGTGCACTTATCAATTCATTTGCCTTACGAGGCCTTACTTGCCGGACCTGTTCAAAGTAGATGGATGTATCCTTTTGAAAGGGCACTTGGTACGTATAAACAATACGTACGTAATAAGGCTCGTCCGGAAGGTTCAATTGCAGAAGCTTATGTTGTCAACGAGTCTCTAACATTTTGTTCAATGTATCTTCGAGGCATAGAAACAAAATTCAATCGTCCGGAACGAAATTTTGATTCGGATAGCCATTTGGACAAGCAATTAAATATATTTGCAACTCGTTGGCGGCCTCTTGGAAAAGGAAGAATGGTGCATTTAGATGATAAAACTTTAAAACAAGTACATTGGTACCTCATCAATAATTGTCCAGAGGTGCAACCATTTCTCAAGTAAGTATACTTGTAAAATTATTTCTTCATATCATGCAATTTTCTATAGTGCTCATTAGCGTAATGTTCTCTATAGCCAACACATTGATCAGCTAAATCCAACTAGACCGGAACAACTGGACCAATTACAAAAGGAAAGATTTTTGGAGTGGTTTAAAAATGAAGTAAGCCCGTACATTCATTTATATTGTCAATTAATATATCATATGTCTTTATTTCAAATGACGTTGATGTTTGGTTTATCCAGATGTTAAATAAGCATTTTGCTGGGGCATCTGAAGCTACTGATGAGCTTTATTCATTGGCTATTGGTCCCGACAGTCGTGTGTTCTCGTATACTGGCTGTGTGGTGAACGGCGTTAAATTTATCACTGTTACTCGGGATGTCGGCCATAAAACACAGAATAGTGGCATTTGTGTTCCCTCTACTCATCTAGGAGAAGAAATTAACTTTTATGGTATATTATTAGAGGTCCTTGAATTTCATTTTGTTAAAGGTTGTAAGGCGATAATGTTCAAGTGCAAATGGTTTGAAACTGAACCAAAGCACAGGAGAATGCAACAACATTATAATATTACAAGTATAAATATTAGTTCAGAATGGTACAAACATGAGCCATTCATTTTAGCATCACAAGCTGAAAAGGTTTTCTACTTGGATGATTTGAAGAACAATTCTAATTGGAAAGTGGTATACAAGGTTAGTCATCGTCATTTGTGGGATATTCCAAAAAAAGATGATGATGTTCAGGAAGAAGTATATCAAGAAGATGATTCAGCAGCCCTTCGATTCACATGTGAGCAACCTAACATGGACTTAATAACATCTCGGCGTACGGACACTGATGCTGAAATAGTTGCAATTCAAGAAAACATTAGAGGTCAAAGTGATGTCGGTCAAGATGACTTTATATGCGAAGATGTTGAGGAGGACGACACACTAGCTGATTATGACAGTGAGGGATCTATACATAGTTCTGATATGGAGGATGATGAAGAAATGAGCATATTAGTGATGACAGTGATTAATTTGGTAGCATTCATTTTTTTTTTAATTATACAACTATATGTTCTTATACTTTCTTATTTATTAATTCTAGTTTGTATGTTTGTTTGCAGATGTCTTCGAGAGATACTCCTGCTACATCGAGGCCAGATGATTCTCCTTACATTCCAGCTCTGACAGAGGGGTCATCTGTCGGCGCATCATGTAATAACTCTACTTTAAACTTATATTATTTGGCTATATTTCTTTATGTTATTTTGCACTAATTTAGTTCATTATGTTTTGCAGCTACGTCATCAAAGAAGAAGGGCCGAGGTCCTGCTCGCGGATACAAGTCCGCACATCTGATTGATACGCGTCGTGGACAGAAGTTGCCTATTCTTCTGCCACCTGAGGTTGGACGACCATTAGGAGAGTTTCGCTCTGAGTTTCTGACCGAGATAGGAGTGGTTGTACGTGACATGGCACCACTTGCGGTCAGAAAGTGGAGTGAGGTCACTGATGCACAGAAAGCATCTATGATCGATCGACTTCAGGTCAGTATAATTGTATTAGATTACTTTAGATTACGTTTAATGTACTTAATATACCTTATAACTTTTGTATATATATATATATATATATATATTGCAAGAGAAGTTCGATCTTGATATGAATTTAGATCATATTAAAAAAGGTATTGAGTTTCAAATGAATAAAGTTTATCGAGAATTTAGATATCGGCTTCATATACACTTCATTAGTCACGGTGGGGACACAAGTGTGAGCTTAGCAAAGCAAAATAAGCCATCTCGTGTCTCGCAGAGTGACTGGGACTTTCTATGTGATTACTTTTATTCAGATGAGTATAAGGTAAATACATCCATACAAATATTTTAATAGTTTATATTTTTTATAAACTCATGTAACCATTTCCATTAATTCTTTGATGTAGAAAAAATCAGAAACAAATAAATCTAATCGGGAATTGCAGCCATATGCTGCTCTTACTGGATCGAAGTCTATACCGGCTCACTCTTATGATATGGTAAGGAATACTCTGAACCTAGTGCTTTTATATTTATGTAGTATGTGGTTTGATATTGTTGTAGTGTTATAAATCTAGTGCTTTCATATTTATGAAAGAGCAATCTATCTACTTCACACACACAAAGAGCATGGACAGTGGCTTTCTCTTCATGCTATATATTTGGGATGTTAGGTGCTACACATTGCATTCATTGAACACCTGAAAATGATTATGTTACAGTAATGGCCATTATAATAGTTACCGTAAGCAACTTTCTCCATTTAGTTTGGCATAAATTGGTAGGCATCGTATGATTGGAACTTATTAAGACCCAACCACTAGCAATCAAAGAGGTTTCTAATTAATCATGCAAGTTGGTTAAAAATGTTACACACATGACAGGCTGGCCTGGTTGGTCAAGAGAACAGAAGGAGATATGCACCCACTTGACAATGCTTACAAAAATGGAGAATGCGTCGAGGTAAAAACCTCAAAATTAGATAGAAAATAAGAAACAAAAGAGGACATCAACAAGAACAAATCAAAGAAGGTTATGATCATGATCCTCTCCTTGCTATCTGATACCTCTTGGCTCAAGGGATGATCAACAAAAAAAAAAAAATCCATCTTTTGATCATTCTAGTGCTCCTTTCTTTTCTTTTTTAACTTCTTTTCTGTTCTATTTCTTGTTGGAAGTAGGAGATAATTACTATGAGTTCAGATCTCTTTGAATCGGATGACAAGATTCTCCAGTAGAGGCACATGTTGGATCCCTTCGGATCAAAAAAAGCAAGCCATAAAGCATGATTCATAGCATTTATGATGTCTAAAGATTGTAAGCTACTTGAATCTTTCTTGTTTCTCAACCTTTGAAGGAAAAATTATGGTGTGAAAGGATCAGAACCTATTGGATTGTTATGTTCTATGTGTTTTGAGATGAGACATAGATTAAGACCCAAGGCTTGTCTCAGTCCTCTTTTGGCAAACAAGAAGTGATTACTGGGTAGAAACGTGCTTATTCAATAGAGTTTAGAATCATCTTCTGTTCTCTTCCAAGTGATGTCTTTGTTATGTCTTGCACTTGAATTTCTTCTTCTTTTAAGAAGGTCGGTGACATGGCAGGAACTCATAGCATAGGCTTCGAAGATGGAAGAGGCTGTTGGGATGTGCATGTCAATCCAAACATTGCATGTAAGCATGTTAAAGTTTTCAATACCAGCTTTGACATTTGCCACCACAACTTCTTATATCAGGTACTATAGCCTGGCACATTCTGTGAATGAAAGAGTTGAAAGATAACCCTCAATGCTAAGGGGTGGTACTTTAAGAGACTATCGGCTTATATGTTAGCAACTTAAATGTATAGCATTTCTTTTACATTTGTTAAACCAGGCCAAGGAACATCATGCCATCTCTATTCATTTGTTTCTAGGTTGGGCTTCAATGGATGCTTTCATTGTATAACAACAAGCTGAATGGGATTCTGGCAGATGAGATGGGTCTAGGCAAGACTGTTTAGGTTGTTCATTATTTAATTTCTTAACTGACCAGATTAAATTTATAATTTTTAAGCTACATTAGTATGGGTTATAATAGCAAACATAAACATTTCTCAGTCAATTTAAGTCTGAAATTTAATACTAAGTTCCTTCTGGACTAGGGGCTAAGCAACTCTTATTATTATTTAGATAAATTGCCTTATGTTGTGGCATCCAAGAGAGGACTTGTGTCAGTATTACATTTAATATTTATACGTCCATTCCCCAACTCTTTATTAAAATATGCTTCTAAGTTCCATAACGAAGTTATTCCCCTTCTTATGCAAACAGGTATTGGCATTGATTGCTTATTTGATGGAGTCTAAAGGGGACTATGGGCCACATCTTATAATAGTTCCAAATGCTGTTTTAGTAAATTGGAAGGTCAAATTAATTTCTCTTTATTTGTATGTGCTGGTTTGGAATCTTGGCTTTTTTCTAAAGCTTTCTCACTGACATCTTTGTGTTTATTTAGAATGAATTACATAATTGGATGCCAAATGTATCTCGTATTTTTTATGTTGGTCTTGGCTAGCTCACTCATGAAATTATTAACATTGGCAGCTGAAGGGTCATAGCATTACCTTCAAGCCCTTGGGCATTTATTAACCCTTCATTATCCTCTTGTCAGTGCCTTATTGAATGAACAAAAATTTGATAATTATAATCAGCAGATGTTGTCATATCTTTTTTGTTTTTAAACATTTGTTTGCAATTTTTTAGCTAATAGAACATTATGTTTCAGAATTTGAACTTGTGAACTTTTAAGATTGAAATTTATTATTATTTCTTTTCAGAGAGATCCTAGCACGGGAGAGGAGCCATCAAGACTTCATCTTTAGAATATTCTTCATTTTGACAAGAAGAAGAATCAATAGATAAATGAAAAAGCTGAAAAAACCCATGTAAGTTTTATCAATTAAAAATACAATATTATTGAATGTAATGTTTTATACTAAACATATTGAATTTGTTTTCTTTTCATTGCAGGCACAGTTAGTAGAGCGACTTTCCTCACAGGACTCTACAATAGAACCAATCAATGAGGATGTTATTTTTGAGGAGGTTTTAGGCTCTAGATCTGGTTATAAAAGACGATGGGATCCACTACCGAAGGGTACATCGAGAATTAGATGTAGTTTTTCATCTTCTGAAAACTCACAATTAAAGGTTGAACTACATGAGTGCCGAGAGCTCATCGCTCAGCAAGAGAATAAGCTCGTTCAGCAAGAGGATAAGCTCGCTCAGCAAGAGGATAAGCTTACTCAGCAAGAGAAGACCATCCAGGATCTAAAGGCGATGACTGCTGAGCTCAGTGCTTTCATGCAACAGTTAGTGCCTGGATATCGTCCTAGTGGATCCCAGCAGACCTCGCCTCCATGTACATATATTTTTTTTATTATATATTTTCTAAAACATTGTATATGATGATTTTATTGAAATGAATGAAAACTTTTATTAAAATTTTGTGAAACTTTTATATTAAAAAAGTATTTCTAATATCGTTGCTTTAATATTATATTATATTATTGTAACAGGTTCAAAAAAATATTAAAATAAAATTTTAATATTTTTAAAATTTAATTAAAAATTTATTACAGTGACTTATTTTCACCGTAATATCAACCTATTACGGCAAAATTAAGTCATCATAATAGAGTTTTATTTAAATTTTAAAAATATTAAAAACTTATTACGATGACTTAATTTCGCCATAATATCAACCTATTACGGTGAAAATAAGTCGATGTAATAAGTTTTTAATATTTTTAAAATTTAAATAAAACTCTATTATAGCGACTTAATTTCGCCGTAATAGATTGATATTATGGCAAAAATAAGTCACCGTAATAAATTTTTAATTAAATTAATTTTTTTAAAACTATATAACAACGATATGGTTTCACCGTAATAGGTATCTATTACGACGACATTAAGTCGTCGTAATAAGTTATTATGACAACATGTTATTACAATGATTTTGTAATTTATTATGACAAATTTTTTATCATCGTAATAACTTATTACGACGACTGTTGTACCTATTATGATGAATTAATTCATCATAATAAGTCATTTTTTTTTGTAGTGTAACTAAGTCTTAGTCTCCCATTAAGTGGTTGGTAATGTGCCCAATAGTTGGGTGATCATTGGCAGACCCAAAGGTCAGGTGATCATCTGGCTATTGGAATTGCCATTCATAATATGATGACTTAGTGTAACTTTTTTAACGATGGTCAGGTTGGCCGACCAAAGTTGGGCGTAATTATTTGTTAGTTAGAAGCATTAAATCTTGTCATGTTAATGGTTAGACCTAACCAGAACCTTCAATTAGAGGCCCAAAGGCTGATTGATGTGTATCCAGAGGCAAAATAGATTACTAAAAATTACTTGGAGAAGTAATTGGTTAAAGAACCTACCTTTAGATGCACATGGGTGGGCCGGCCAAAGTGGGCTCGTGTGTTGTCTATTGAATTCTAGTACCCACTAACCTTTAGACTAAAGTCCATATCTTTAGGATTAATAAATCATGTAAGCTAATAGGTTTTGGTTATCCTTTCAGATCATGTCAACCAATTTGTCGCTCCGTTCATTGTTGGACAATGACAAACTAATGGGTCCCAACTTCGATAGCTGGTATCGAAGACTCAGGATAGTCTTAGAACATGAGATGATTCTTTATGTGATAATTGATCCTGAACCTGAGTAGCCAGCTTTGAATGCTCACACTGTGGTCAGAGATACTTATCAGAAGTGGGTCAATGATCACACCACAGTACAGTGCATTATGCTGGCCTCTATGAACGATAGGTTCAATAGAAAGTTTAAGGAAGCCCAACCTAAAGAGATCCTTCAAAAGTTGAAGGAGTCCTTTGGCACACCAGATGACATTGAAAGGTACAGAGTGTCTAGTGCCATTTTCAATGCTCAAATGCGTGAAGGGTCGTCGATCACTGATCATGTATTGTACATGATTGAGATGATCGAGCGCTTGGGCAAGCTTGGCTTTCCCTTGCATGAGCAGCTTGGGAAGGATGGTATATTGAACTCCCTGTTTGGATCCTACTTGGATTTTCTCAATCATTTTAGAATGACAAAACCTATAGTAAACTACCATGGTTTACTGGGTTTACTATAGACTTATGAGAAGGATCATCAGCTCCAAAAGGGCTCGGTAAATTTAATGGGAGTTTCTGGAGTAGGTCATTGTTCCTTTAAGAAATGGATGAAGAAAAGGACTAAAAATAAAAAAGTGCAAAATGATGGGCATAATCAGGCTAACAAGAAAGCTAAGGTTGACAAGAATCAAGCGGAATATTTCTTCTGCAAAAAGTTGGGTCATTGGAAGAGGAACTGTCCTCAATACATTGCAACCCTGGATCCTAACAGGCAAAGGAAGAAAAAGCAGCAAGTAGTTGCTAAACAAGGTACTTATGTGATAACACCTTGTAGCTTCTCTATTTGTGATACTACTAATTGGGTATTAGATACCAACAGTTCAATTTATATTTGCAATTCTTTGCAGGGACTTCAAATTAGTAGAAGATTCAAGGATGACGAAAGATTCCTGAACGTGGGTGATGAAAGTCGAGTTCCAGTCCTAGCGTTAGGAGTAGTAAGAGCTACTTTTTGAATCCTGTAATGTCATGCTAAGTGAATGTCATTATTGTCCTAATTTCTTATTAAATGTCATTTCTGTAGGCCAATTGGCCATTGAAGGATTTGATTTTTCAATAAAGAATGACGTTATGAACATCATTATGAATGATACTTTTGTAATGTGTGGACAATTGTGCAATAGCATTTTTATGTTATCACGACCTATAAATGTGATGTGTACTCCAAGAAAACGGCCTAAGATAAATAATGTTAGTGATTCATACCTATGGCACTGTAGGCTGGGTCACATTAACAAGAACAAGATTAATAGATTAGTCAGAGAGGGTATCCTTAATGATATTGATTATGAATCAATTCTAATCTATGAATCTTATCTTCTTGGTAAAATGACCAAATCACCCTTTATTGGAAAAGGTAAAAGAGCTACAGATATTCTAAGTCTCATACATACGGATGTATGTGGACCCATGAATATCACTGCCATGGGTGGGTTTAGCTATTTTATTATGTTTACAGATGACCACTCTAAGTTTGGTTATATTTTCTTGATGAAATATAAATCTGAGTCATTTGAAATGTTCAAACGATATCATAATTAAGTAGAGAAATAAACTGGAAAGAATATTAAAATACTTCGATCAGATCAAGGAGGTAAATATCTTTCAAGTGAATTCCTGACATATCTTAAGGAAAATGGGATTCTCTCTCAATGGACTCCTTCAAGGATACCCCAATTAAATGGTGTGTTTGAAAGGAGGAATCGAATCCTGTTAGACATGGTTCGATCCTTGTGAGCTTTGTCAATGTCTCACTCCTTTTGGGGATATGCCCTTGAGACAACATGTTATATTCTTAATAGGGTTCCAAGCAAGTTTGTTACTAAGACTCCATATGAGATATGGACTGAACGTAAGCCGATGCTCTCATACCTTAAGGTATGGGGGTGTCTAGCTTATGTCAAACGATTGCAGACAAATAAACTAGGATCTAGATCTAACAAATATTTTTTCGTTGGGTATCCCAAAGAGACTAAAGGATATTATTTCTACCATACTAAAGAAAAAAAGTTGTTCGTCAGTCTTAGAGCTACCTTTTTAGAAAAGGAGTTCCTTGCTAAAAGAACTAAGGCTGCTAATGTTGAACTTGATGAAGTTGGATAGGTAGAAGTACCTGTATGCTCTGAAGCTTCTATAGAACCGGCTTTGATTAAATCAAACCCAGAGCCCATTGAGAAAACATTAAGGAGATCTGATAGAGTACCATGTCAACCAAATAGATACTTCAGTTACTTAATCCATGATGGTGATCCCGTTGAGCTTGATGAGAACAACGAGGATCCCATCAACTATATGGATGAATGCAGAGATCCGATTCTAAGAAATGGCTTGAGGCCATGAAATCCGAAATAGAATCCATGGAGATCAATAGTGTATGGACACTTGTAGATCTACCTTAAGGGATAAAACCTATTGGATGCAAATGGATTTTCAAGAAGAAACGAGGTGCAGAGGGAAAGGTGGAGACCTATAAAACTCGTCTGGTTGCTAAGGGGTATTGTTAACATCATGGTATAGACTATGATGAGACTTTTTTTTTGTAGCAATGCTCAAGTCCATTCGGATTATGCTTGCTCTAACTGCATATTTTGACTATAAAATCTAGCAAATGGATGTCCGAACAGCTTTTTTGAATGGAAAGCTAGAAAAGGATGTGTATATGATGCAACCTGAAGGATTCATATTTACATATGTATCAAAAGTATGCAAACTCCAAAAGTCCATCTATGGACTAAAGCAAGCACCTCGGAGTTGGAACATATGTTTTGATAAGTGTATCAAAACGTATGGCTTCGTTAAGAATGGAGAAGAACCCTACATATATAAATGGGCTAATGGTTCTGTAGTTATATTTCTTGTATTGTATGTAGATGACATTCTCTTAATTGGGAATGACATCCCTGTATTACAGGAAATAAAGGTTTGGTTAATGCACAGTTCTTCATGAAGGACTTGGGAGAAGCTTCTTATGTTATAGTAATGAAGATCTATAGAGATAGATCCAAGAAGCTGCTGGGATTATCACAGTCAACGTACATCAAGACTATGCTGAAAAGGTTCAGCATGAAAAATTTCAAAATAGGCTATCTTTCGATAGGTCATGAGATTTCACTCTCTAAGAAGGATTGTGTGACAACTCCTGAGGAGAGGGAACGTATGAGTAGGATTACATATGCTTCGGCAGTGCATTCTATTATGTACGCCATGGTATGTAAGAGATCGAACGTAGCATATTCACTAGGAGTAGTGAGTAGATATCAGTCTAACCTAGCTAGGTGAAGCACATTGGAAAGTGGTGAAAACCATCCTTAAGTATTTACAAAATACTAAAGACCAATGGTTTATCTATGGAGAATCTGACTTGAAGCTTGTGGGATATACTGATTCCAGTTTTCAGTCAGACAAAGATAATAGCAAGAGTGTATTAGGGTTTGTCTTTACCCTAAATGAAGGAGCGATCTGCTGAAAAAGTTTCAAGCAGTACACAGTGGTGGATTCTGTAAGTGAGGCAGAGTATATCGTGGCATCAGATGTAGCAAAGGAAGCGGTATGGCTATAAAAATTTTTGGGCAAGCTGGAAGTGGCGCATGTCCTGTGTGGTCTTGTTCCAGTGTATTGTGATAGATCTGAGCAATTGCCCAAGCCAAAGAGCCAACTCTCATCACCGCACTAAGCATATATTGCGTCGCTACCACCTTGTATGAGAAATCATGGAACAAGGTGATGTCGAGCTTTGAAAGATCGATGGAAAGAAAAACCTAGCCGACCCATTTAATAAAGCTCTCAGAATCAAGGAGTTTGATGAACACAAATGGAAGATGGGTATTAGATATTGTTTTGATTGGCTCTAGTCCAAGTGGGAGTTGTTAGGAAATATGTCCTACATCCAATCGTCTAGCCTATAGATGGTTGTGATTTATTGTACATGATTTATTTGATTAATAAAAGTTCTTTTGGCAGCACAACATATTTTTTATCTTCCAATAGAACTCTTATATGTTGTAGTTCTTAGAATTACATTTATTTGAGAAAGAAGGAATTATCGAGTAATTCTTAAATAGGTTCGAGACCAAATGATACGTTATCACCTAAGACAATAACGTAGTCAAGTATAGGTCATTGTGTTCCAAATATGTTGGTTTGTCCTCTTAAACCAAGGAGTGTATGACATTAGTATGGCATGCATGTGAGTATAGGAGTACATTCACTAAACAGTGACTCACCTTTATTGAGTACTTTACTGTCAAGGGTATCTCACATAAGGGCAATGGGTATAAGTGTCCCTTTGACCTGAGACTATCATGGTGATTTAGTAAGCAACTCACTGTACTTAGGTGCTGGACTACCTGGATTTCTAATCCAGTGACAAAAGGTTACTGGGTATAATCAAGTACTTATTAAATCAGTGATGAGTCAAGATGGAATTGTCTGCTCTAAGTATTAGAGTTAATGCTCGATTTGTGTTTTAATTTTGTAAAACCTTGGCCAAGGTAATCCATGTAAGGAGTCACAGGATTGTACATGTTGAAACACACTTAGATGTTTTTGAAAGTTGGCAGTGAACTTTAAATTCATCTTGAGTATTTGGACAAGGAGATGAATTATATTTGGAAGAGTCACTCACATAGTCAGGTGACCTAGTGACAGGATTAACCCATGATCTAAATACCGAGTTTATACTAGCAATGTCTAGCTAGCACTGGGCATTAGCGGTAGTACTTATTCTTGGGGATGGACTTGAGTTAGTTTGTAACTTAAGTGATTTTTTGTGATTTATTTAGACCCATTGTGGGATAGAACTTGAATCATAGACCAATGGTTGGTCTGACGATTGAGTGGTTTAGATCCGGTTTCAAAGTAGTTTGAATCGGATATCCAATATAGTCTCCAATCATTTATTTATGAATTTTGAAATCATAAATTACTTTAAATTAGAAATTAAATTAGTCCAATGCGAAGTATGGTTTGAGATCTTCGCATGGGTTCTTTCAGATTTTAATTTGAACTTCAAATGGATTTAATCTGATTATTTTTATATTTAAAAATATTTTTGAATATTTTTAAATTATTGTTGCGGGAAGCCACGAGAGTTTAAAACTTTAGAAATTTAACAATTCTGTCATTCCATGTAAATTATGTTTCTACTATTTTACTTAAATTACAATTTTATCATTGAGATTGCATGAATTTAAAATTTCGCATAAATTAAGATTTTGTCATTCCAATGACGTAAATTTAAAATTTTATTTAAATTACGATCTTGCCATTGAGATGATATGAATACGTAAATTTATTTTATAAATTTTTTTTACATGTTGACAACGCGTTAATGCCCGTAACCCATTTGCTTTCAAAGATCAGATATTATCGTATCTGTAAAACAAATTCAAAAAGGTTGTTTTGGGTTGTTTTGCGATGGGTTTATTTAAGAAACTTTTCTCAACTTTGAGGATCATGGTAGGAGAAAGAAAAGTCCAAAAAATCAGAGAAGTCGAAGAAGAGAGGGTCTCTTTTCTTGCTGCGAGCGGACGTGAGCGCACTTTGGAGAGCCCGAATCTCCGACCCCATCCTTGCCATCTGGAAAAGTCAAGATCAATCGGCGTCGCAAGGAGCCAGCAGAAAAATAAAGAGAGTAAAATGAGAGCATACCTCCCCCTCTCGCCTGGCCAACCTTTTGGCTAGCTCTTCGGCTTCGCTCTGGGCTCTTGTCCTGTCAGCGCCGACCAGCTCGACCCTCTCTTGCAGGGTGCTAATCTTCGATTGTCTGGCCTCAATCTCTCCGCGAGCTTGCGACAACTCGTTACTCACTCGAGTCATCATCCCTTGATGCCACCTGGCGCTCTCCTTCAAATCGGCGATTTCACCATCACGCCGTTTCAGTTCCTCCTCCATTTCATCGAGCATTCTTGTTAGGCGCTTTCTTTCATCGTCGGCCTCTCTCCTCAACCGGCTCAAACTCTCGCCGTGTTCCTGCCGCGTCGCCGCCACCTCCGCGGAGTGTTTTGATTCGATCCTGGCCAGCTCCCGGCATGCGTCGTCGCTCTTCGCCAGGAGTCCCTGTAACTCCTCCACCCTACGCTTCAGCTTGGACACCTCGTCCACGGCAGCTTGGTGTGCCGCCCTTGCCGCCCTCGAGCTCCTATCCATCGTGTCCATGAGCTCTCCGAATTGCTCAGACGCCTTCAGCCGCGACTGGAGCTCGACATTCTCCCTCCGGGCCTGGACACTGGCCCCCGTCGCCAAACTCAGGCGCCAACAAATCGCCCGAGAAAGCAAAACGCTCTGCAAAGACAAAAACCGAATAAGCGCCCACGACGGGGTCAACCGAGAAACATCTATCGCACAAGAAAAGTGACTCACCCGCGAAGCGTAGTCCCGAGTCATCCTCATCAAAGTCGCATTATCAATGGCAGGAAGGAGGTGGATACTCTCAGCTACACCTTGCTGCCCGAACGCAGCATCGGCCAATCCCAGGTCGGCGAACTTGTCCGTCGACGGATCCGCACCCGGATGCAGGACCGACCTTATCATGGCGGAAAACGCCTCATCAATGCTGGCCTCCAAGCTGCTGGGTTGACCGGCCCCGCCTGAGGGACCGGCTTGGAAAACCCCCAGCTGAGAAGCTTTCAACCTCTCAGCCTCCTCCATCAAGGCCCTGGCTTGGGCCTCTTCAGATAGCTCGGCCAGCCCAAGCGCCAGCCTCCCCAAAATCTTCTTCGAGGGAGCCCCGATCGTGGGACCCCCACTTTGTTGTGCTCCCTCCACTGATGCATCCTTCCCGGTCGCCACCACTTGCATCTCCTCCGCGAGCTCTCCTGGGGCCTCGATCCGACCCGCCTCTTGACCCATCAAGGGCGCCCCGACCTCACTGCTACCAGACTCCCCGGCGGATAGACCAAGCGGGGGCTCCCCCTGAACTTCCTCCGCTGCGACTATCTCCTCCCCCTCTTCCGCTGGAGCCAGTGGTAATCCCGCGGGAACAATGGGCCCCTCTGCTACGGCCGCCTCTACTGGACCCGTCGCAGTTTCCTCTTTCAAGGGGGACGTGATCGGACGAGCCAGCAGAGCCTCGTCTGAGCTGTCCGATATCTCCAACACGAGAGGCTCGGGGGCCATGACCTCCCTCCCCGGGGGCTCCGTTGCCCCCGGCGCTTCTGCCATAACTGCCCCGGCATCCGGCGGACTCCTCGCGGAAGCATGAGCCCTTTTTACGGGCCGGCCGCTGTCCGCGCCGCTACCTTCCCCTGGGCGCTTCCCTCTCTTCCTCTTGGAGAGGCTCGACAACGCCGACCTTGCGGCTGCCACATCAAAGCACACATGCTCAGAATCAAGCACGCTAATCGAAAAAGATACACGGCGCGAAAGAGACTCACCTTGCGGGTCCAAGGGGCTGAGCCCGGCTGCAAAGAGGGCCCCCTCCGATAGCAGGTCGTTAGCCGAAAAGACCTGTCCATTGCGAAGGACATCCAGGTCCCTCTCCTCCTGCGCCGATAAGGCTGGGTGCGTCTCCGCATCCCTCGCAACTTTCCTCCATCGCCGAGGGAAATCAGAACCGATGTTCCCCTCCGCAATCACGAACCGGCTCTTCCACCCCTTAATGGAAGAGGGCTTGTCCGCGATGACGTTAAAAGATCTCCGGGGCCCGATGGAGGTCCATTCTGATTTCCTCCCGGGAGTCAAGTGATAACAGGTGCGGAAAAGGGGGAGAGTCGCAACGATTTGAATCTAATGACACATCGAAATGAATCCGACGATGTTCCGCCAACTGTTTGGAGCCACCATCGACGGGCTGATGTTGTAATGGGTCATGATCTCCTTAACCTGGGGATGGAGAGGGAAACGAAGACCCGCCTTCAGGCTGTCTTCGTAGATGAAAACCCCGGACTCCAAATCTTGAGTAACCCTGTCTTCGGGTTCCGGCACCCGAAGGACGATATCCAAGGGCAAGCCATACCGTTGATGAATCCTCCCCAAGTCCTCAGCAGCGATCACGGAGGCTACGTCGTCTGGGCTCATCGCCATTGAAAGAAGTATCAAACGAAAGCAATGAGCGTCGGAGAAGATGAAAGACCAAAACCCACTTGGAGGCAAAGCGAGAAAACGCCAAGCGCGCATGCACAATACGCATATATATATATGGGGCAGCCGTCACTTCGCTTCTCCGCTAAGGAACCACCCTGGGAGCGGGCGTCTCATTCAAAGCGTCCGGAATCGCCTCGACAAACACCCGATCGATCGAAATTCGAGGCGTGGCACGATCTCAACCGTCGATAGTGGAGGAGCCTTACCTCCGAAGGTACAATGGCCCTGTCACATTAATTAGGGCATCATTGCCTGGATTGTTTAGGCCAAAACGTCCCATCCAGAGCGCGCCACTTGAGCTTATACTCCCTACGCCCGAACCTACGCTTCGAACTAGGGAGTGGAGGGCATGTGTTGGGGGGTAAAATCGTCATTGCATTGATATCCGTGCGAGGCGGCTAAGGCTGACCTCCTCCGGGCTTCCGTAGCTCGGTCTCCTCCGGGCTTCCCTAGCTCGGCCCTCCTCCGGGCTTCCCTAGCTCGGCTTCCCCGGGCTTCCGTAGCTCGGCCTCCTCCGGGCTTCCGTAGCTCGGCCTCCTCCGGGCTTCCCTAGCTCGGCTCCGGGCTTCCCTAGCTCGGCCTCCCCGGGCTTCCCTAGCTCGGCCTCCTCCGGGCTTCCCTAGCTCGGCTTCCCTGGGCTTCCGTAGCTCGGCCTCCTCCGGGCTTCCCTAGCTCGGCCTCCCCGGGCTTCCCTAGCTTCCGTAGCTCGGCCTCCCCGGGCTTCCGTAGCTCGGCCTCCTCCGGGCTTCCGTAGCTCGGCCTCCCCCGGGCTTCCCTAGCTCGGCCTCCTCCGGGCTTCCGTAGCTCGGCCTCCTCCGGGCTTCCGTAGCTCGGCCTCCTCCGGGCTTCCGTAGCTCGGCCTCCTTCGGGCTTCCATAGCTCGGCCTCTTCCGGGCTTCCCTAGCTCGGCCTCCTCCGGGCTTCCGTAGCTCGGCCTCCTCTGGGCTTTCGTAGCTCGCTTATACCCAGTGATCCACGCCCCGACGTCTACCTCCACGGAACCTGACGCGGGAGAGCTTGAGCTTACCCGAGCGGCTCCTTAGGCAAGGAATCATATCGAGACGTGGCCTAAGACCTATTGAAACCGCCCCAGGTCTACTCGCCCAGATCCCAAGCCATCGAAGAGCTCTCCCAGCCGTCGATCCCTTAACAGACAAGGTGTGGATTCTAACGGTCCCGCAACGGCCTGATTCTGTCTACCCTCGTATCGTAACAACCTCAGAACCTTCCATAAGATGCTCAAGTCCCCAGGTGACAGTCTATAAGTATAAGATTAACATATTCCCTTAGGTACGCTCGCGACTCTGTACGCACACCTCCACTCTCACTCTCCTGCCCTTTGGAGCCTCCGATTGGCCGCCCCCGGAGAGGCCTCCCGGAGAGATCCACCTCTTCATTATCTGGTTGATCGCTGATCCCTTCCCCACTGACTTGAGCGTCGGAGGGTCTTCCGCGGAGGACCACCCCCAGCGTCCCTCCGCGTGTGGACTTCTTTTGCAGGTCCGCCGCACCCCCTCTTCCCGAAGATCGACCGCGCCCGAGTCGAAGGACGGATTTCGGCGGCAACAGAAAGCTACTGCCAATACTATGTGGTTGATTAATTTTCCATTCAAATTTTTTAAATCTAAAAGTTAAAAATTTTTATGAAGAATGCTCAGTTGCTGCCAACACTGAATGCAGAAAAAATTAATAAGGGCTTGTTATTCTACAAACCAGAGTTTATCATTGTTTTAAAAATCAAATCAGATCAACCGATCGAATCAGTTCAATTGAGAATCGATCATCAGTCCAATCCAATTTTATTATTAAAGTTGACTTTTGTATGAACCGATGAAAATCAAAAAACCCATTGAACCAGTCAAGTTTTGAAGAACCGATTCAACCCCAATTTTTAAAATTTTTGTTTTGATAAATAAAATTAGGGTTAAGTTTTTTTGAGTTTTTAATTTTTCACTTTGGTATGCACCTGAAAATAACCCATTTATAGTTTTAAAAATATTTTTTATAGTTTTAATATTATATTTTTTTGAATAGGTATATAAATTTTAAAGATATTTTTTTATAATTTGATATTTATATATTTTGATATTATTAAATTAAATATTAACTATGACATCATTTAGTTTGATTAAATCGGTTTATCCGGTCGAACCGATTGACCCATGACCCAATTACCAAGCTAATTTATTGTTCGGTCTGATTTTTAAAATATGAAAGTTTACTGGAAAAATTACTGAAATAATTCATCCAAAATTTACTGAAAAATAATAAAAAGTATAATCAGAGTTTGACTTTAATTAGATAACATGATGAAGAGTAGAAAATATGTACGGCGTCCATTTTAAACAAGCTAATATTGCATTTGAGTTATATCAAAGTCCATGTTTAAAGAAGCATGCCCTCCTTTCTCCTCTCTTAGCACTCACACTAAGCTTTATGTAATACAGACTTGACAACGGAGACTCGGAACAAATCCATCAATCTCGACTTCTACGTGCCACCGGATGAGCGTTTCAGCCCCATGAAGCTATCAGAGTTCATATCGAATTCAATCCGAGCCGCCGTGGACTTTGTCATCCCTGAGCTGAACGCACCGTTCGAAGGACGTCTCGCCAACTTTGACTCATGGGATCAGATAAAAAATGACCTCTACTCTCGTAAATGGAACCGTGTCATAGACGGTTCGGTGATGAAGAAGCTGAAGGCTTTTCTTCCACATGATCTCTTCAAGGAAGTCAGTAAAGTGATCAAGGGCCATCCAATTAAATTTCCAATTCCACAAGTGATCGCTGGTAAGCCAAATTTACAAACAAAAGAGCAAATTTGATGTCTTTTAGAATCTTGCTGAATTATTTCACTATCATTCAGCCGATGAGAATGCGTGGAAGACTGATGAGGAATTTGGAAGAGAAATGCTTGCTGGGATTAATCCAGCAGTTATCCGACGCTTAGAGGTAGGAAGTAAAGCTCCATCCTAGGATCAAAGGGGCTCCTTTGATCTCTTTACCTTTGAAATTTAGAAGACTGAATAAGATATCTCTCTCTTACATACAGAAGTTTCCACCTGAGGGAAGACAAGGGAAGAAGAGCTCCATCACTGCCTCACAAATAGAAAAAAACCTTGATGGCCAACCAAATGTTGATCAGGTAATTTCTTCGGAGCCTTGGAATGTTCTGCTTCCAATCAAAGTGGAATTTGGCTAGCTTTCTTGCACAGTAGTTTAAAAGCAGCAGTTTCCATCAAGCAAAACAGTTGCACAATGTTCAACCTGTTGGATTGTTTCCAACACAGATTATTTTTGGGAAAAGAAATCAAGGTAGAAAAAGGGTTGTCTCTCAAGAAGAAAAATTGATCTATTATGTTTCATTAAGCACATCACCATATAAATATTGTTTCTTGTTTCTACGGATAAGCATAATCCTCTTATGATCTTATCCATCTAAGGCTATCCCACCAAAAGATAAAAAGATAGGCTCATTATTTAAAAGCCTAACTCAGACTAAATAAAATAAAATAAAATACTAAAAATTAACAACCATTATATTTTAACACTCTCCTTTAATGGTTGTTCTTGGATACCCATGAGATCTCTAAAGTGTATGAATTTCTCCTTGGGTAGTGCCTTGGTGAAGATATCTGCAATTTGGTCTTCAGTCTTCACATACTTGACTTCAATTTCTTTTTCTTCTACCACATCTCTAATGAAATGGTACTTGATTTTGATATGCTTGATGCGGCTGTGATATATAGGATTCTTTGTCATAGAAATAGTAGATTTGTTGTCACATAGCAGAGTAGTAGCTTCTTCTTGCTTTTCATCCATATCTTCAAGTATTATTCTCAACCAAATTATTTGTTGTGCTGCCAAAGTTGTTGAAACATATTCTGCTTCAAAAGAATATAATGCCACTGTATCTTACTTCTTGGATACCCAAGATATGATACCTGATCCATAAAAGAATGCATATCCTGATGTGCTTTTTATGTCATCAATACTTCCAGCCCAATCACTATCACAAAACCCAAATAACTTCACAATATCATCCGTGTTTCTGTCGTACATGATCCCATAATATTTAGTACCTTTGATGTATCTCAAGACATTTTTTGCTTGTCCAAAGTGAATATTACTTGGTTTTTGCATAAATCTGGAAAGTAAACTTGACGTAAACATAATATCAGGTCTTGTAATTTTTAGATATAATAAGCTTCCAATAATGCTTCTGTATAATTGTGCATTGACTTCACCACTTTCATCTTCTTTCATCAACTTATCATTTTCCACAAAAGGTGTTTCCATACTATTGCAATTTTTCATGTTAAATTTCTTGAGAATGCCTTCTATATACTTCTTTTGATTGATAAATATACCATCTTTTCTTTGACTTATTTCAATTCCCAAAAAATAATGAAGCAAACACATATCATTCATTTCATATATTCTCATCATATCATTTTTGAAAGTCAAGATCATATTCTCATTGTTACCAGTAATAATTAAATCATTAACATAAAGAGAGACAATGAGAATATCCTTACCTTGCTTCTTCACATAAAGTGTTGGTTCACTTGGACTTTTTAGAAAACTTTTTTCATTGAAGTAGGTGTCAATTTGAGAGTACCATGCTCTGGGTGCTTGCTTCAGCCCATATAATGCTTTCTTCAACTTGTATACCTTGTTTTCTTGACCTTTGATGATGAAGCCTTGAGGTTGTTCAACATAAATTTCTTCTTCCAATACTCCATTCAAGAATGCAGACTTTACATATAGTTGATGTAGTTTCCAACTTTTATGAGCTGCTATAGAAATAAAAGTTCTAATTGTATCATGTCTAGCAACAGGTGCAAAAGTTTCTTGATAATCAATACCAGGTAATTGAGAGTATCCCTTTGCTACTAATCTTGCTTTGTGTCTTTGAATGGTGCCATCTGGATTGTATTTTGTTTTATAGATCCACTTCAAGCCAATGACTTCCTTATCACTTGGTTTCTTCACTAATTACCAAGTTTTGTTCTTCTCAATCATATTAATTTCTTCTTGCATTGCCTTGTTCTACACTTCTTCATGCATAGCATTTTCGTAAGTTTCAGGCTCAATCATGCAGAAATTACAAGAAGCATAAATGTCACTTAACGTTCTCAATTTTATAGGAGTAGAACTTGAAGATGAACTTGAACTTGAAGTAGTTTGTGGTGAACCTTCAACCTTATTTTTTTCATTTTGAGCATCATGAATTTCTTCATCTAGAGAAATAATATTTTCTTCAACTTTCTTTTGCTTCCCATCCCAAGCAACTTTTTCATTGAAAATAACATCTCTTCTTATGATCACTTGATTCTGCTTCAAGCTGAAAAGTCTATAACCTTTTGATTTAGAACTGTATCCAACAAAGATACATTTTTTACTTACTTCATCAAGTTTATGTCTCCTTTCCTTTAGAATATTTGCATAGCACACACATCCAAAGATTTTGAAATGCTTCACTGAAGGCTTTCTACCATACCAGGCTTCAAATGGTGTCTTATTTTGAAGAGCTTTTGTTAGACATCTATTCATCAGATAAACTGTTGTATTCACTGCTTCTGCCCAATAAAAATTTGGAAGGCCTTTGTCTTTGAGCATAGATATAGACATCTCAACAATAGTACAATTCTTTCTTTCTGCAACACAATTTTGCTCTAATGTATAGCTAACAGTCAATTGTCTTTGTATACCATCATTTTTACAAAATTTCTCAAATTCATTTGAATTGTATTCACCACCTCTATCACTTTTTAGCACCTTGATATAATGCCCACTTTATCTTTCCACATGATTTTTAAACTTCTTAAAGATAAGAAATGCCTCAGATTTATATCTCATAAAATATACCCATATCATCCTTGAATAGTCATCAATAAAAATAATGAAGTAGATGTTACCTGCATGAGAAGGAGTTTTCATAGGTCCACATATGTCAGTATGAATAAGCTCCAATGGTGCTTTGGCTCTCCATATATGCTCTTTTGGAAATGCCTCTCTATATTATTTTCCAAGTGCACATCCTTCACAAAGTTCTTCCTTGTCATGTATTGCCGATAGACCATACACCATATTCTTTTGATATAAACTCCTCAAACTTTAAAAATTCAAGTACCCAAACCTTTTGTGCCATAACCATGACTCATCATTTACCTCCATCTTCCATGCAGCATCCTTTGCATAGTGCAAAATAAGAGGAAAACTTCTATTTTGTCTATCTTGATTTTTGCCATAAGTTACTTTTTCATCCCTCGGTCATATAACTTGCAAACATTATCTTCAAAGTATACCATATGCCCATGCTCAATCAGCTGTCCAACACTCAAGAGATTTTGCTTCAAATCTAGAACAAGTAAAACATCATGAATGAATTTTCTTCCTTTCTTGGTATTGATTTTAATTGTGCCTTTGCCTCTTGCTTGGACTAGAACATCATTTCCCATCTTCACTTGTGAAATTGAAGAACTGTCAATGTTCACAAAAATAAACTTGTCTCCTATCATGTGATTGTTGCAACCATTGTCAAGATACCACATATTATTACTTTGCTCTTCTGCAGTTTGACATGCATATAGTGTGCTTTGCTGACCTTCATTTTCTTCTGAGAAGTGTGCTTGTTCACTTGCTTTGTATCTGCAATCTTTTTTAACATGTCCAAACTTTTTGCAAATATAACATTGGGGTTTGCCCCTAAACCAGCAATCTTTTTCAGCATGAGAAGACCTTTTACATATATTGCACCTTTGTTGAGTGCTCTCATTAGATTGCCTTCTTGAAAAATTATTTCTTTGTATTTATCTATCTCTTCCTTTCTTATTTCTTCCTTTCCTCTATTTTGGTTTTCACCTCTAAATGACTCTCTTTTGATTGGGGCATGACTAGGTGATTCTTTTTGCAAATTTTTATCAACCACTTTGAGTTTAGATTGAAAGGCACTTTCAATTGATGATTCTTTATGCCTAAACAATCTTTTCTCATGAGCTTCAAGAGATCCCATTAATTCATGAACATTTAATTCAAAAAGATCTTTAGATTCTTCAACAATTGCAACTATTGTATCAAATTTTGATGATAAACTAGCCAAGATTTTCTCACATATTCTTTGCTCGGTGATGGTTTGACCATAGCTCTTCATTTGATTAACAGTCTCCATAATTTTGGAGAAGTAATCCTTCAATTTTTTATTTTCTTGCATTTTAAATTATCTAACTCTCTTCTTAGCGTTTGAAAGTTGATAGCTCTTACCTTTATGTTGCCTTGAAATTCGTCCTGCAAGATATCCCATGCCTCCTTTGATTTGGTGGCTCTAATAATTCTGAGAAAAATTTTCTCAGATACAGCTTGTTGGATAAAGACAAAGCTTTGGCATCCTTCTTTTTGTGGTCCTTCAATTGCTCCTTCTAATTATTTGTTGGATTAACTGGGTCTTCGTACCCGTTCTCAACTAGATCCCATACTTCTTGTGAAATAAAAAGGGTCTTCATCTTGATGCTTCAATAATCATAATGTTCTCCATCAAAAATAGGGATAAAAGGTTGGTGGATATTCATTCTAATATTGCCCGGGGTTGCCATGAATCTTTTTTGTAGTAATTTTTTCTTCACGAATAGGCAACAGATCTTTGGCCTTAACGTCCACCTACCAAAGGGCTTTTCTTTTCTACTTTTTTTACAAAATACCTACCTAAAAGAATCTTGTGATATGTACATAAAGAAACGGTTGATGGGAAGTCAAAGGGGCAGTAAAACCTTGTTGTTGTTTTGGAGATTGCCTTCACGTTCACGTCCACGCCACCGTAGCAACACACGATCCACAGCAGCAGCACACATTCACGTCTTGCTTCTTCTTCTTCTTCTTCTTTTTAAATTTGGGAGGAATCTGTTGCTTTGCTGGCTTGGGGAGTTCACGCCTTCTTTGGAGACTCGTGGATGAGAAGTCAATTGCTGGGCAGTCAACCACTCGATGGCTTCAAGCACGTCACCGATATTTTTTTTTAACTTTGGAAAGAGGAAATTGCAGGATGAAAGAACCTGATGGAAGAACTCGTCGGCTACGCATGGAAGGAAAGTACTGCTGGCTTCGATCTTTTCATCCTCCTCACCTTCACCGGCTTCTTTCGCCTTCGTTATCGTCTACAAAATCAAGAAAGCAAGATTTCTTTTCTTTCTTTCTTGTTTCTTCATCGGGGGAACCAAGCTCTGATACCAATTTTTGTTGGGATTGTTTCCAACTCAGATTATTTTTGGAAAGAGAAATCAAGGTAGAAGAAGGGTTTTCTCTCAAGAAGAAAAATTGATCTATTACATTTCATTAAGTACATCACCATATAAATATTGTTTCTTGTTTCTACGGATAAGCATAATCCTCTTATAATCTTATCCATCTAAGGCTATCCCACCAAAAGATAAAAAGATAGGCTCATTATTTAAAAGTCCAACTCAAACTAAATAAAATAAAATAAAATACTAAAAACTAACAACCATTATATTTTAACACAACCCAACCTTGCGACTCGGTGAAGTAGTAGATTTCCTCTTTTTTTTGTTTTTTGTCAGATTATAGAATGCAATTTTATATTGACAGAAAATAGGTATAATGAGAACTTTTTGGAAAACTTGAGTAACTTAACTGCTTGTAAGGACTAATAATATATCATAGTTGTGTGCATGATGTTAACTTTTACATTATGTCTAAATTTTTCAATGAATCTGATGTTTATTCGTGCGCAGGCAGTGAAGGATGGGAAGATCCTCATTCTCGATCACCATGACTATCTAATGCCATATCTAAGACGCATCAATGGTCAAGGAGTGTGCGCATACGCATCCCGGACTCTCCTATTCGTGAAGGATGATGGAACTCTCAAGCCTTTGCTCATTGAGCTGAGTTTACCAGTTAACGGAGAAGAGACAAGCAGGGTGATTTTGCCTGAAAGCCAGCAGGAACTGTGGCAGCTTGCTAAAGCACACGTGGCCGTCAACGACTCAGTATACCATCAGCTTAAAAGTCATTGGTGAGTTAAATCTTGGTTATGTGTTCCTTAATTTCTTATCATGATCAAAATTATTTTGTTCTTTGTGATGATTACTTAAGATTTAAATGAGCCAAAAGGGAATAAATTTAAGGCAGGCTTATTACACCATTTTACGGAATTTCTCTGGTTACCAATAAAAAATGTAGCCAATGTCTTGCCTAATTTATTTTGTCTTTGATGTCGCTACAGGATATTTACACATGCAGTAGTTGAACCCTTTATCATGGCCACAAGAAGGCAACTGAGCACAATGCACCCCATCTACAAATTGCTTGATCCACACTTCAAGGACACCATGCATGTAAATTCTCTTGCTCGGGGTATACTTCTGAATGCTGGTGGGATCCTTGAGAAGACTTGTTTCCAGGCAAGTTTGCATTGGAGATATCCTCAAAAATTTACGAGGATTGGCGGTTCAGTGAACAAGGCCTTCCTGAAGATCTTGTAAAAAGGTATCGCATAAATTCTTCACCTCTTGCATCTTTTATGGCATTGCACCAACTTCAACTTCTCGCTCATGTTCTTTCACCTGCTTTTTAATACTTCCAGCCTTGTTTAGTCTCTTATTGAGTTATTGCTGCCATCTTCATCAAAATGGAAGCCAGTTCAATTGCAGTTATAACAGCGTGCTCTTTTCTTGTTCAATGCCATGCATTTGGATGTTTGATTTCTAAGATCATATAACTCAATAAAATTCTAATCTAATATTCTTAATTTGTCGCCCGTAAAACTTTTAACCCATGGTGTGCCTCTCTAAAACTTTTTCTTTGAATATCAAAGTCTGCTTTATTACATTCACATACATATTATTTTGACTGATGGCACTCCGTTATTTTCAGGGGATTTGCTGTGATAGACCCCACCCAACCCTCCGGCGTTCGTCTGACCATCGAAGACTACCCATATGCCGCCGACGGCCTCGACGTATGGACTGCCATTAAAACATGGGTCACCGACTACTGCTTGTACTTCTACGAGGACGACCGATCCGTCATCACCGACGTCGAAATCCAAGCATGGTGGAACGAAGTTCGCCAGGTAGGTCACGGCCACAAGCGCGACGACGAGAAATGCTGGCTTCCACTTGACTCACGCACCAACCTCATCCAAATCCTCATCACCCTCATTTGGATTGCGTCGGCCCTCCACGCCGCCGTCAACTTTGGCCAGTACGGCTACGCCGGCTACCCACCGAACCGCCCGTCTCGGTGCAGAAAGTTCTTTCCGGTCGAGGGGACGCCGGAGTTCGCCGACTTCTTACGTGACCCTAACAAGTACCAACTTGATATGCTGCCAGACCGGTTCACGACGATGCTAGCAACTGCACTAATAGAGGTGATGTCGTGGCACACGGCCGACGAGGTTTACTTAGGCCAGAGGGCGTCGACGGCGTGGACCGACGACAAAAAGGTCCTCCAAAAGTTCGAGGAGTTTGTAGAGAATCTCCAGAAGGTAGAGAAGAAGATTGATGACAGGAATAGGGACCAAAAGCTGAAGAATAGATTGGGGCCGACCAAGGTTCCTTACACGCTGTTGTTTCCGGATACTTCAAATATGGGGACCCAGAGGGGAGTATCCGGGAAAGGAATTCCAAATAGTGTGTCCATATAAAGTGGGCGTATTAATTACTGCTTGAGGTTCTGGATATTTGGATCTTAGATATGGATTTGTTGTTTGATTTGTAGTTTGTAAACTATATGTTTAATAATATGACTGTTTCGGATTGGCTTAGTAACAGATGACGTACGTGCTTGTAAACTTTAATTAAATTTTATGCTATATCGGTTTGGTGCGCTTGATCTTATGTCTACGTGGAGTAAGATTAATATCAATAGTCAACCATCTCATTTGATGGAAGGCACCACCAAACGATCGGATTCACGGAAATAATGGAGGGTCAAACAAGTGGAAGATTGTTAAAGAAGGATAGAGAATATTTTTCAGAGGCTAAAGAAATAAAAAGATTGCACCACTTCCCGGATTTCTTCGGTATTTCTTTGCTTGGGTGTCGTGGGAGCGGATGGAATCAGCAGATTTTTTTGAGAGGGAATTACGAATAATTTAAAAAAAAACAAAAAAATTAATGGAGTGGACAGGTTCACAAGCTGAACACCTTTTTTTTTTTTTTTGGGGTGTAAACTTAAACTCTTAATTTGAAGCTATAAAACCTAAGAGATACCTTATTTAAAAAAGCTAGCTGAACCGTAAAGTCCCAATGTGGAAGGTAAATAAAAGATATTATTTAAATATTTTGGCCTGCATGGATATCTAAAATTTGTCCCATCAACCTAAAACTGAATATATGCATGCCTACGCTGACCCTAACACAATTCTCAAAACTAAAGAATAAGAACCCAATTCCTATGACATCAGGAAGAGGATGATAATGCTACATTCTTTCGTAAGATTGCAAATGGAATAGGAAGACTTCCATCCTCCCTAGACAACAGGGCTCAAATTAAGGAATTCAGGATGAAGAATTATCAGATATTTTTCATTACCATTTTTGAATTATGTGAGAACCTGTACACTGTAAAAATTTGGGTATTTATATGGAAACAAAAGAAAAAAAAATCTCAAACAATGCTTTTAGACAAGTCTTTTGAGTGAAGTCCTCAATTGTTATGGATAACTTTAGGCAAAGCTTGGTGAGAGACTTTGAGGACAAGCCTCTAATAATTAAGTTGGACTTTTCATGGACTATTATTGTTTCAAGCAGAGATAGTAAACGGATTGGTCCGGCATGGCTCGATCCGTTGTAGTGATTGGCTTATGGGTCGCAATGCATGTCGACATGACCTGTTATAATACGCAAACTGTGCCAATTAATACAGCCAGCCAGTGTTGAAGGACATGGCTCATAAGCTTAGCCCAGGATGGGCCAGGCTAAGCCAGATTGGGCCGTGTCTAGCATGCGAGTTATGCCAGCCCGTGTCTTGGCCCACATGCCAACTCATAGTATCGGTTTATATAACATTTCTAATATTACTTTTAAAAAAATTATATGTATACCTTTTCTATGGATAGATAAATGGCTCATCATAGTTGTATCTGATATGACTGATCCCGCATCGTCAGGATAAAAGGTAACGGCGGCTAATGACCCTGAGACCCCCACCGGTCTTGGGGTGCACCGGCATTTCCCCACCCCCGGGACCCCTTCCGGTCTCGGGGTGGGGTCATCATCTCATGACCTCGAGACCCCCCACCGGTCTCGGGGTGCACCGGCATTTCTCCACCCCCGGAGCCCCTTCCGGTCTCGGGATGGGGTCATCATCTCTTGACCCCGAGACCCTCACCGGTCTCGGGGTGCACTGGCATTTTCCCATCCCCGGGACCCCTTCCGGTCTCGGAGTGGGGTCATCATCTCTTGACCCCGAGACCCCCACTAGTCTCGGGGTGCACTGGCATTTTTCCACCCCCGAGACCCCTTCCGGTCTCGGGGTGGGGTCATCATCTCTTGACCCCGAGACCCCCATCGGTCTCGGGGTGCACCGGCATTTCCCCACCCCCGGGACCCCTTCCGGTCTCGGGGTGGGGTCATCATCTCTTGACCCCGAGACCCCCACCGGTCTCGGGGTGCACTGGCATTTCCCCACCCTCGGGACCCCTTCTGGTCTCGGGGTGGGGTCATCATCTCTTGACCCCGAGACCCCTTCCGGTCTCGAGGTGGGGTCATCATCTCTTGACCCCGAGACCCCACCGGTCTCGGGGTGCACCGGCATCTCCTCACCCCCGGGACCCCTTCCGGTCTCAGGGTGAGGTCATCAGCGATTGGCATGCCGTTCAATCGTCGAAAGAAATGACGACTTCAAGCCGCACGGCGCACCCACGTGACTCTCAGTACGCCCGTGATTGCACCCCGTTATGGAGGGCCATACCTCATAACGGCGTATGGTGCATTGCATATCCCTATGCATGGCATGCCTCACTACAGCGTAAGTCTCGCTACTACTTGTGACTGTGCTCGGTCATATCATCTGATGGCGCGCCCTGAATGCCTTCGCGGCTATTGGACACGTATGACCTCACGTCGGCAAGCGGTATGGGATGTCTCCGGCACGCACAGCGATGGTACGATGGTGATCTCCCAAAATAGTAAGATAGGATATTCGGACAGGTATAAAGGCACGTGCTCACGTTGTAAGTAGGGATCTGAACTTTGGTTTTCTGAGCTTTCTTCCTCCTAGCAAAACCCTAACCGCCTCAGTTCTTTTCTGCTGAGCGGTTCTTTGTCTGAGCCCAAGTGACTGACTTGATCGTCGGAGGGTCCCTACCGGTATCGCCGGTCTCTTGGAACTTTTCTTGCAGGGCTCCGAGGAGAAGGACATCCATCTTCCCCGACGTTTGAGGAAGGTGACTTGGTGCCATCAGATTGGCGCGCCAGAAAGGGGGGTGTAAGAAAGACGTCGAGCCAACAGCTTACCTTTTTCCTCCTTCCTTCAAGATCTTGAAGTCATGGTGACGACTCGGACGAAGGAAGTTCCAGCCGGTCGCACTGGGGGGCAGCGCTGCGGGGCCGGTCCACCCGCGGAGGCCCCCCCGGCTCTCGCATCCAGTGTTCCGGAGCCTCTGCATCTCCGGGGAGCAGGGCCTTTTGCTCCGCAGAATGACGCTCCCGCGCCTGCTCCGCAACAACTCCAGTAAGATCGACTCACTGCCCTGGCCATGCAGGTCCAGTCTTTGGCGGCGATGGTTCAGGGCCTACAGCACCAGCAGGCGGCCTTGCAGCAGCCGGAGCTGAACCCGTCTGTTCCGGGGGTAGTGCAACCCAGCCAGCATTCCTCCCGCCGGAGATCGCCGGTTCCTATGGATCGTCGCCACCGATCCCCGGCCAAGCCTCACCACCGTGAAGCCTCTAAAAGACCCCGGTCTCCCTCTTGCCACGCTAGTGTTTCTCCTAAGCGGCAGCACGGGAAGGAGGCGGAGCGCCCGCGCTGGCATCGCCGCCCTCGTTCTTCTTCCGAATCTTCGGGGGAGGGCTCTTTTGATGGCCGGATGCCTCGTCGAGCTGAGCGTCGACTCGAGGAGTGTAATCAGAAGCTGGAGGAGCTTAGCCGTCGGATCACCCACCTGCCGGAGACAGACTACGACAGTCGGCCTCCCTTGTCTCGCCGCATCATGGAGGAGCCCATCTCTACCAGGTTCCGCTTTCCTCAACTAGATCCATACGATGGGACCACGGACCCCCGGACCATTTGGAGAGCTATAAGGTACTCATGCAAGTCCAGGGGGCCACTGATTCACTTATGTGCATTGCTTTCCCGGCCACTCTGAAGAAGGCTGCTCGAGCTTGGTACTCTCGTCTGCCTCCATGAAGCATCGACTCCTTCCGCCAGTTGTAGAGGGCTTTCCTGGCCATTTTGACGCCTGCCAAAAGATCCCGAGGGTGGCAGACAGTCTCTTTGCCGTTCAGCAGAAGAATGGCGAGCCTTTGCGGGATTATGTTGCTCGGTTCAAAGAAGCAGCTCTGGAGGTCTACAACCTGGAAGACTCGGTGGCTACCCTAGCTTTGAAGCGGGGGCTCCACCCTTCTCGCTTCGCATATTCTCTTGACAAGAAGCCGCCGTGCTCTTACTCCGAACTCCTGATCCGGGCCCAGAAATACATCCGGGCAGACGAGGCTGACTTTTCCCGACGCGAAACTGGCGGGAGTGTCCCCAGGAAGCCGACCCAACCGGAGCCTGCAGAGGTTCGCCCCAGGAGGCCCGAGCCTCCTCGCCGGTCAGACAACCATCCTCGACCCCCTGCACCGAGAGACGGACCCTACACCCCATTGCTCGCCCCAATATCTCAGATCCTGTTTGAGATTGAAGGGGAGTCTTATCTGCAGTGCCCTCCTCCCATCAACCCAAAGATCCTCCAGAACAAGAACCTCTACTGCCGCTACCACCGGGACCATGGCCACGACACCGACGATTGCCGTCAGCTGAAGAAGGCTATTGAAGACCTTATCCAGCGGGGCCACCTGGGAAAGTTAGTTTGTAACTTAAGTAAATTTTTGGGATTTATTCAGACCTATTGTGGGATAGAACTTGAATCATAGACCAATGGTTGGTCTGACGATATAGTAGTTTAGATCTGGTTTCAAAGTGGTTTGAATAGGATATCCAATATAGTCTCTGATTATTTATTTATGAATTTTAAAATCATAAATTATTTTAAATTATAAATTAAATAAGTCCAATGCGAAGTATGGTTCGAGATCTTCTCATGGATTCTTTCGTACTTTAATTTAAACTTTAAACGAATTTAATCTGATTATTTTTGTATTTATAAATATTTTTGGGTATTTTTAAATTATCGTTGTGGGCACGAGAGTTTAAAACTTTAGAAAATTAACGATTCTACCCTTCTATTTAAATTATGATTCTATCATTTTACTTAAATTACGATTTTACCATTGAGATGGCATAAATTTAAAATTTCATATAAATTACAATTTTACCATTCCAATGACATAAATTTAAAATTTTATTTAAATTACAATTTTGTCATTGAGATGATATGAATCCGTAAATTTATTTTATAAAACTTTCTTTACACGTTGACAACAACGCATGAACCCCCGTAACCCATCTACTTTCGAAGATCGAATATTATCGTATCTTTAAAACAAATTCAAAAAGGTTGTTTTGGGTTGTTTTACGATGGGTTTATTTGAGAAACTTTTCTCAACTTTGAGGATCATGGTAGCAGAAAGAAAAGTCCAAAAAATCAGAGAAGTCCAAGAGAGGGTCTCTTCTCTTGAAGAAGAGTTCTCCATCCCTTCTGATTCTACATCCCCTATCTCAAGGTTTTCTGGCATGCATACGAAATAAAGGAGTTGCACGTGTAACTCTCATAAGGCATCAAGAGGGAACTATTCATAGGAGATCAGATCTGTATTCAGTTTTTGCATCAGGAACGCAAGCTGAAAGGTATAAAATTTAATTTTAAATTTTGCATGCTTTCAATTATAGATAAACATAACGTATTTTATAAATTTAATTAGATTAAATTTAAATAAAATACATACATACAAATAAACCTAAGATCATAGGACATCCTAAAATCAAATTTTTCCTACAACTGGTATCAGAGCCTCCCAGGTTTAGGAATGTATAGTAAATCTGTAATGATCAAAGCATGTTTTAAAGTAGATCTAGTGTAGATCTAAATATAAAGCATGATTAAAGCATGTTTATTATTGATAAAAGCATGTTTATTAGTAGGACTAG
This sequence comes from Calamus simplicifolius, assembly GCA_900491605.1. Lineage (NCBI taxonomy): Eukaryota > Viridiplantae > Streptophyta > Magnoliopsida > Arecales > Arecaceae > Calamus > Calamus simplicifolius. The sequence goes on along the minus strand of UESW01004974.1, from coordinate 121,931 downwards.
TGTATATCTAGAATCCTATGCTTTCTATGTTTCTCGATTGGATGGATTCATCTAGCCGTCCAGTCTGTTGATGTTTCACAACCTCTTTTACCCTTACCACGGGGTGCTAATTAAGTTGTGATCCATGAAATAGATCTAAAATAAAATAATAAAAAATGTTAAAATTATTTTACATTTTGATCTGAATGTCATGATATTTTAGATTAGATCTAATATTAAATTATGACATAAATGTTAATTAAATTAACATTGATATTTTAGATCATAAATAAAATATTATAAAATTATTTTACAAGATAAATCTTGAAATTGTTTCAAAATTAGAAAATTGGATTAACTTAATTGAGAATTAAGTTGATGACTAAAAGATTTTAAATCATAAATCAACAAATCTTGGGTCAGGTTCAGTAATTGGGTTAGACCTGAGTTTAGAATGAATGGACCAAGTAGAGAATTAAGTCTAATCAAATGTTGAATTAGATTTTTTCTCTATACATCTCTTTGATTAGTTAGATTGATCAGTCCATACATCTAAATGGACTTGATTTTTGGCTCAGCAGTGAGCTCGAGTCTCTAGGCTAATCTAATAGAGTCTGGTAAATCAATTGGTGTCTAAGGTAAGTCTGACATATTGATCAAGGTTTTTAATTTAGGGCTACCTCTTATCTGGCCAACTTGGTTGGTGTCCAAGGCAAGATGGTTAATGGCACAACCCATTCCTTGATCCCACTTACCTAGCCAATGTGGTCAACCATAATCGATTGGATAGCTTATTGATTCGAGTTAACCCATGTCAATTAAGGCTTATTAGTCCTAACTGATTTTAGGAGCCCGTGGACCTATTGTTCATAAACCCCTCTAATAGTTAGTGAGAGGATTATTGATTAAGGTTCATGTCTTCCCTCATTTGTCACAATTTGATCAAACCCTAAAAATTATTAGGTCCATTAAAGGAAAAGTTATGGTGATAACACTACAAGAAAGTATGGTATCTGTGGTGAACTTATTACGGTGAAATATTTTCGTCGTTATAAGTTTATTTATAACGGCGAAATAAAAATTAAATTCGTCGTAAAACAAATTTATTACGGCGAAATATTTTTGCACCGTAATAAAAATACCTATTATGATAAATTTTTAAATTCATCGTAATAGGTCCCGGTTATATTTTAGGATTTTAATTTTTTTTTATTTTTCTTTCATTTTATTACGGTGAAAAAATATTTTGGCGTAATAAATAGACCTATTACGACGAATCTTTAAATTCATCGTAATAGGTTCCGGTTATATTTTAGGATTTTAATTTTTTTATTTTTCTTTCGTTTTATTACGGTGAAAAAATATTTTGTCGTAATAAATAGAACTATTACGACGAATCTTTAAATTCATCGTAATAGGTCCCGGTTATATTTTATGATTTTAATTTTTTTTTATTTTTCTTTTATTTTATTACGATGAAAAATATTTTGCCATAATAAATAGACCTATTACGACGAATCTTTAAATTCGTCGTAATAGGTCTCGGTTATATTTTAGGATTTTAATTTTTTTTATTTTTCTTTCGTTTTATTATGGCAAAAAAATATTTCACCATAATAAATAGACCTATTATGATGAATCTTTAAATTCGTCGTAATAGGTGCTGGTTATATTTTAGGATTTTATTTTTTTTATTTTTCTTTCATTTTATTACGGTGAAAAAATATTTTGCCGTAATAAATAGAGCTATTACGATGAATCTTTAAATTGGTCTTAATAGGTCCCGGTTATATTTTAGGATTTTAATTTTTTTATTTTTCTTTTGTTTTATTACGGCGAAACAATATTTCGCCGTAATAAAAAAGGCCTATTATGACAAATTTTAAAGTCATTGTAATAGAGCGAAAAAATCTTAATCTACTGTCAGACCTTATTACGATGAAATAAAATTTCGTCGTAATAAGGTCCCGTAATAACCCTAACTGTCCCATGCTTTTATTTCGTGAAACCCTTATCCCGCCGTCTTCCCCCCGAGCTCCTCTCCGCCGTCAGCCCCCGTACGCCGGAACCCTCGCCCGCAGACACCGAGCTCCTCTCTGTCAGCCCTCGGACGAGGTGAGAAGAAGAAGGGCTTTATAAAATCCTCTTTGGTCCGTGTTTTTTTTTATCACTTGGATTTTTTTTTGATTTTGTTGTTTTCTGATTTTGGGGGTTTTAATTTCCCCTCCGCATTCGGTGCTGTCGTCGTTGTTAGCTCTAATGTATAATGAAATATATAGAGATTTAATGGCTTTACAAAGAAGTCGTTCTTTGGTTCCGAAGTACAAGTTAACAAGTATTGAATGGGTTCTCATTGAAAGTTATTTAAGCGGCCTTTTCATCTTGATCTGTTGTTTGCCTTTTCTGAGGCTCGTCTTTAATACTGCAACAACCCCACTGGTCATCAGGCTGAGATGGTGATGGCTTTTTGTTCAAAATTTTTTATATACGACGTGGGCATTTGTCATCCGAGATTGCACATTGAGGTTACGCTGCAGAGTATGCAACATAGCCCCAATGTTCAGCAAAAAGAAAATTGTGCAGTATTCAGGACACAAGGCTAAGCTGAATCATTTCTCAAATCATTCCGTTATACCATTTGCTGATTTTTTTTTGAGACAGAAAAAAGAGAATTATGTGACATAAATAAAGGACACCACAAAACACAAGGGACCCTTCATTTGCATGACTGAAGTCATGAGATTAATTGAAACACTTTAGTCTAATATACCTCAAATTTAATTCATATTGGAGTTTGAGGATGTGGTGGTGGCAAGGAGCTTAGTGAAGGCCTTGCTGCCATTGTTTTTTGTACAAGGTGGAGATAGCAGTAGAGGAAAACAGAGGCAGCAATGTTGCTAAAGTGGAGTTACTGGTGAGGGAATGGTGGATGTAGATAACAAGAATGTAGAATGTCAAGGGCATGATTACTTGGGAAAACTTGAAGACTAGATATTTGTTAAAACACAGAGGGAAGGGTAAGGTTGAATGCAAAAGACTGAAGGAAATTAATTTACTATTTCATGAATGGAAGGATTTAAGAGCTTCTAGAAGAAGGGAAGGGATAAGGTCTTGCCTACATCATGGCCTTTATATGGACCGGCAATTTATGTGTTTTTTTCTTAATTGATATGAGCTGTCATTATATATATATATATAATATAATATTATTTTAGATTCTATACTTCTAGTCTTTTCAACTTTGATATGCATTGCTTGGTCATTTTGCAAGATGAGATCCTATTTTCTGTTCTTGATGTGTGAATCCTAGCCTACTTGCTGCTATTGCCTGAATTAGTGGCAGGCTCAACAACACCGGTTTACAAACATGAGTGCCAAACTTTTATTTGATAGACCTTTTATAGTAGTTTTAATATGGATGCAACACATGGTGACATCAAAGCAGCTTCTAGTCAATGCAAAGCTTCTTCTCCCCTTGAATTTAGCATATTAGAGTGGCAATGCATTACACTTCTGAGCCCATGTTCTAAATTAAAAAATTTGAAATATAGAATATTTCGTAATAAAAAAATGCTGATTTATGAGTGGAACTTATGTGCGGTTCATAAATTTGGATCTTCTAAATCTAATTATATATTATGCAGCTCCATATATGGTTTACATGAGTTTCTTTAAATGAGGTTCACTTTATGAGTAGGATATTTTTGAGATAAATCTGAATTTCTTTAAATGAGGTTCACTATTTTTACTCAGATTTGATGTTATCCAACGATGCCGATTGATAAAAGTTGGATACATAAGAAACGAAATTATCCAGAATATGATGCCGGTATTAAGAAGTTCATAGAAAAGGCAAGGCTTCATGTTAATGAATAAGGGAAGATACGTTGTCCTTGTGTACGGTGTTATAATGGCAAATGGCATAAGCCTGAATTAGTTAAATTACACTGTATGTTAAAGGGTTTCTCGAAGATGTACCAGACGTGGTATTTTCATGGAGAACAGTTTCGAAGTAATGTCTCAGATGAAAATGAGAATGAAGATGATGACCCAGAAAGGGAACAAGATGAGATGGTCGAAGCATTGCAGGACATCGCTGGCCCAAGTGGTGCTCACACTGAGGTTGGCAATGATGATGACAATCTGATGATGTCTGACCATGGAAGGACCGATCACAGTAAGAAATTGGATGATCTTTTCAATGAGGTAGAATCCGAGCTTTATCCTGGATGTGAAAAGTTTTATGCTTTGACATTCTTAGTGAAGTTAATGCACATTAAGGTCCTTAATCGGTGGACAAATAAGTCTTTCAATATGTTGCTTGAACTTTTGAAAGAGGCATTTCGAATGGTACTAGGATACCATCTTCACACTATGAGGCCAAAAAGAAGATGAATGAGTTGGGTTTAGGCTACGAGAACATACATGTATGCAAGCATGATTGTGCTATCTTTTGTAAGGAGAATGCCTCTTTAGAAAAATGTCCGGTATGCAACGAGCCTAGGTACCAAGTGGTTGAAGACAAAGGTAAGAAGATACCTTATAAAGTTATGCGGTATTTTCTACTCACACCTCGTTTGAAACGTCTATATGCCTCAAGACATACAGCTGAAGATATGAGGTGGTACTATGATAAGCGACCGATCACAGATGGGGTGTTACGACATCCAGCAGATGGAGAAGCATGAAAGATTTTGATCAAAAGTATCCTAATTTTGCTAGTGAATCAAGAAATGTAAGGTTAGGTCTTGCTTCAGACGGATTCAATCCATTTGGGAACATGAGTAATGCATACAGTATGTGGCCCATCATTTTAGTACCTTATAACTTGCCTCCATGGAAATATATGAAAGATACATTCTTTATGATGTCGTTGCTTATCCTCGGTCCTAAATCTCCAGGAAGGGATATGGATATATTTTTAAGGCCAATAGTGGATGAACTTAAACATTTATGGACCGAAGGTGTTGATGTATATGATGCCTCTACGAAAGAGAGTTTTGGATGCACGTAGCTATTTTATGGACTATAAATGATTTTCCAGTGTACTCATTATTATCTGGTTAGAGCACAAAGGGTTATAAGGCATGTCCAGTTTGTAATGAGCAAACCTCATCCAAAAAGCTGAAAGACAAGATTTGCTATATGGGACATCACCGTTACTTGCCTATTGATCATAAGTGGCGAAATAGTAGACTCCATAATGGAAGTAGAGAGCATGGAGTCAAACCAAAAATGTTGACTGGTGAAGAAATTTTAATGCAATTAGAACACATAGCTGCTGAACAGTCCGGAAAGCATCCAAACAATAAATATCGAAAGCGAAAGCGTGCACCAAATGAGTTGAATTGGTATAAGAAGAGCATTTTCTTCGAGTTGGAGTATTGGTCATCATTAAAATTGAGACATAACTTAGATGTTATGCATATTGAGAAGAATATTTGTGACAATGTCATGGAAACTTTATTAAGCATCGAAGGTAAGACAAAAGACACATAAAACAAGAGAGGACCTGGCTTCAATGGGGATCCGAAGGGAGTTGTGGTTACAAACTCAAGGTAATAGAGTTTATAAGCCTCCTGCATCTTACACATTTACATTAGATGAAAGAAGACAATTCTGTAAGTGGCTAAAATCTGTGAAGGTGCCCGATGGATATTCTTCAAATATTTCAAGGTGCGTAAATGAAGGTGATGGAAAGATATCCGGCTTGAAGACAATGATTGTCATGTACTACTTCAAAGATTGTTACCTATTGGCATTCAACCATTCTTGCAGAAATATGAGAGTAGTACTTTAATTGAGCTTTCTAATTTATTCCAACAACTTTGTTCAAGGACATTATATGTTAGGGATTTGGAGTTGTTACAAGAGCAGATTGTGGTGATCTTATGTAAGCTTGAACGAATGTTCCCACCAGCATTTTTTGACGTTATGGTGCACTTATCAATTCATTTGCCTTACGAGGCCTTACTTGTCGGACCTGTTCAAAGTAGATGGATGTATCCTTTTGAAAGGGCACTTGGTACGTATAAACAATACGTACGTAATAAGGCTCGTCTGGAAGGTTCAATTGCAGAAGCTTATGTTGTCAACGAGTCTCTTACATTTTGTTCAATGTATCTTCGAGGCATAGAAACAAGATTCAATCATCCGGAATGTAATTTTGATTTGGATAGCCATTTGGACAAGCAATTAAATATATTTGTAACTCGTTGGCGACCTCTTGGAAAAGGAAGAATGGTGCATTTAGATGATAAAACTTTAAAACAAGTACATTGGTACCTCATCAATAATTGTCCAGAGGTGCAACCATTTCTCAAGTAAGTATACTTGTAAAATTATTTCTTCATATCTTTAAATTTTCTATAGTGCTCATTAGCGTAATGTTCTCTATAGCCAACACATTGATCAGCTAAATCCAACTAGACCGGAACAACTGGACCAATTACAGAAGGAAAGATTTTTGGAGTGGTTTAAAAATGAAGTAAGCCCGTACATTCATTTATATTGTAAATTAATATATTATATGTCTTTATTTCAAATGACGTTGATGTTTGGTTTATCCAGATGTTAAATAAGCATTTTGCTGGGGCATCTGAAGCTACTGATGAGCTTTATTCATTGGCTATTGGTCCCGACAGTCGTGTGTTCTCGTATACGGGTTGTGTGGTGAACGGCGTTAAATTTATCACTGTTAATCAGGATGTCGGCCATAAAACATAGAATAGTGGCATTTATGTTCCCTCTACTCATCTAGGAGAAGAAATTAACTTTTATGGTATATTATTAGAGGTCCTTGAATTTCATTTTGTTAAAGGTTGTAAGGCGATAATGTTCAAGTGCAAATGGTTTGAAACTGAACCAAAGCACAGGAGAATGCAACAATATTATAATATTACAAGTATAAATATTAGTTCAGAATGGTACAAACATGAGCCATTCATTTTAGCATCACAAGCTGAAAAGGTTTTCTACTTGGATGATTTGAAGAACAATTCTAATTGGAAAGTGGTATACAAGGTTAGTCATCGTCATTTGTGGGATATTCCAAAAAAAGATGATGATGTTCAGGAAGAAGTATATCAAGAAGATGATTCAGTAGCCCTTCGATTCACATGTGAGCAACCTGACATGGACTTAATAACATCTTGGTGTACGGACACAGATGCTGAAATAGTTGCAATTCAAGAAAACATTAGAGGTCAAAGTAATGTCGGTCAAGATGACTTTATATGTGAAGATGTTGAGGAGGACGACACACTAGCTGATTATGATAGTGAGGGATCTATACATAGTTCTGATATAGAGGATGATGAAGACAATGAGCATATTAGTGATGACAGTGATTAATTTGGTAGTATTCATGTTTTTTTTTAATTATGACAACTATATGTTCTTATACTTTCTTATTTATTAATTCTAGTTTGTATATTTATTTGCAGATGTCTTCGAGAGATACTCCTGCTGCATCAAGGCCAGATGATTCTCCTTACATTCCAGCTCTGACAGAGGGTTCATTTGTCGGCGCATCATGTAATAACTCTACTTTAAACTTATATTATTTGGCTATATTTATTTATGTTATTTTGCACTAATTTAGTTCATTATGTTTTGCAGCTACGTCATCAAAGAAGAAGGGCCGAGGTCCTGCTCCGGATACAAGTCCGCACATCTGATTGATATGCGTCGTGGACAGAAGTTGCCTATTCTTCTGCCACCTGAGGTTGGACGACCATTAGGAGAGTTTTGCTCTGAGTTTTTGACCGAGATAGGAGTGGTTGTACATGATATGGCACCACTTGCAGTCAGAAAGTGGAGTGAGGTCACTGATGCACAGAAAGCATCTATGATCGATCGACTTCAGGTCAGTATAATTGTATTAGATTACTTTAGATTACGTTTAATGTACTTAATATACCTTATAACTTTTGTATATATATATATATATATTTGCAAGAGAAGTTCGATCTTGATATGAATTTAGATCATATTAAAAAAGGTATTGAGTTTCAAATGAATAAAGTTTATCGAGAATTTAGATATCGGCTTCATATACACTTCATTAGTCACGGTGGGGATACAAGTGTGAGCTTAGCAAAGCAAAATAAGCTATCTCGTGTCTCTCAGAGTGACTGGGACTTTCTATGTGATTACTTTTATTCAGATGAGTATAAGTTAAATACATCCATACAAATATTTTAATAGTTTATATTTTTTATAAACTCATGTAACCATTTCCATTAATTCTTTGATGTAGAAAAAATCAGAAACAAATAAATCTAATCGGGAATTGCAGCCATATGCTGCTCTTACTTGATCGAAGTTTATACCGGCTCACTCTTATGATATGGTAAGGAATACTCTGAACCTAGTGCTTTTATATTTATGTAGTATGTGGTTTGATATTGTTGTAGTGTTATAAATCTAGTGCTTTCATATTTATGAAAGAGCAATCTATCTACTTCACACACACAAAGAGCATGGACAGTGGCTTTCTCTTCATGCTATATATTTGGGATGTTAGGTGCTACACATTGCATTCATTGAACACCTGAAAATGATTATGTTACAGTAATGGCCATTATAATAGTTACCGTAAGCAACTTTCTCCATTTAGTTTGGCATAAATTGGTAGGCATCGTATGATTGGAACTTATTAAGACCCAACCACTAGCAATCAAAGAGGTTTCTAATTAATCATGCAAGTTGGTTAAAAATGTTACACACATGACAGGCTGGCCTGGTTGGTCAAGAGAACAGAAGGAGATATGCACCCACTTGACAATGCTTACAAAAATGGAGAATGCGTCGAGGTAAAAACCTCAAAATTAGATAGAAAATAAGAAACAAAAGAGGACATCAACAAGAACAAATCAAAGAAGGTTATGATCATGATCCTCTCCTTGCTATCTGATACCTCATTGGCTCAAGGGATGATCAACAAAAAAAAAAATCCATCTTTTGATCATTCTAGTGCTCCTTTCTTTTCTTTTTTTAACTTCTTTTCTGTTCTATTTCTTGTTGGAAGTAGGAGATAATTACTATAGTTCAGATCTCTTTTCAGAGAGATCCTAGTACGGGAGAGGAGCCATCAAGACTTCATCTTTGGAATATTCTTCATTTTGACAAGAAGAAGAATCAATGGATAAATGAAAAAGCTGAAAAAACCCATGTAAGTTTTATCAATTAAAAATACAATATTATTGAATGTAATGTTTTATACTAAACATATTGAATTTGTTTTCTTTTCATTGCAGGCACAGTTAGTAGAGCGACTTTCCTCACAGGACTCTACAATAGAACCAATCAATGAGGATGTTATTTTTGAGGAGGTTTTAGGCTCTAGATCTGGTTATAAAAGACGATGGGATCCACTACCGAAGGGTACATCGAGAATTAGAGGTAGTTTTTCATCTTCTGAAAACTCACAATTAAAGGTTGAACTACATGAGTGCCGAGAGCTCATCGCTCAGCAAGAGAATAAGCTCGTTCAGCAAGAGGATAAGCTCGCTCAGCAAGAGGATAAGCTTACTCAGCAAGAGAAGACCATCCAGGATCTAAAGGCGACGACTGCTGAGCTCAGTGCTTTCATGCAACAGTTAGTGCCTGGATATCGTCCTAGTGGATCCCAGCAGACCTCACCTCCATGTACATGTATTTTTTTTATTATATTTTCTAAAACATTGTATATGATGATTTTATTGAAATGAATGAAAACTTTTATTAAAATTTTGTGAAACTTTTATATTAAAAAAGTATTTCTAATATCGTTGCTTTAATATTATATTATATTATTGTAACAGGTTCAAAAAAAATATTAAAATAAAATTTTAATATTTTTAAAATTTAATTAAAAATTTATTACGGTGACTTATTTTCACCGTAATATCAACCTATTACGGCAAAATTAAGTCATCATAATAGAGTTTTATTTAAATTTTAAAAATATTAAAAACTTATTACGGTGACTTAATTTTGCCATAATATCAATCTATTACGGTGAAAATAAGTCGACGTAATAAGTTTTTAATATTTTTAAAATTTAAATAAAACTCTATTATAGCGACTTAATTTCGCCGTAATAGTTGATATTATGGCGAAAATAAGTCACCGTAATAAATTTTTAATTAAATTAATTTTTTTTAAAACTATATAACAACGATATGGTTTCACCGTAATAGGTATCTATTACGACGACATTAAGTCGTCGTAATAAGTTATTACGACAACATGTTATTACGATGATTTTGTAATTTATTATGACGAATTTTTTATCATCGTAATAACTTATTACGACGACTGTTGTACCTATTATGATGAATTAATTCATCATAATAAGTCATTTTTTTTGTAGTGTAACTAAGTCTTAGTCTCCCATTAAGTGGTTGGTAATGTGCCCAATAGTTGGGTGATCATTGGCAGACCCAAAGGTCAGGTGATCATCTGGCTATTGGAATTGCCATTCATAATATGATGACTTAGTGTAACTTTTTTAACGATGGTCAGGTTGGTCGACCAAAGTTGGGCTTAATTATTTGTTAGTTAGAAGCATTAAATCTTGTCATGTTAATGGTTAGACCTAACCAGAACCTTCAATTAGAGGCCCAAAGGCTGATTGATGTGTATCCAGAGGCAAAATAGATTACTAAAAATTACTTGGAGAAGTAATTGGTTAAAGAACCTACCTTTAGATGCACATGGGTGGGCCGGCCAAAGTGGGCTCGTGTGTTGTCTATTGAATTCTAGTACCCACTAACCTTTAGACTAAAGTCCATATCTTTAGGATTAATAAATCATGTAAGCTAATAGGTTTTGGTTATCCTTTCAGATCATGTCAACCAATTTGTCGCTCTGTTCATTGTTGGACAATGACAAACTAATGGGTCCCAACTTCGATAGCTGGTATCGAAGACTCAGGATAGTCTTAGAACATGAGATGATTCTTTATGTGATAATTGATCCTGAACCTGAGTAGCCAGCTTTGAATGCTCACACTGTGGTCAGAGATACTTATCAGAAGTGGGTCAATGATCACACCACAGTACAGTGCATTATGCTGGCCTCTATGAACGATAGGTTCAATAGAATGTTTAAGGAAGCCCAACCTAAAGAGATCCTTCAAAAGTTGAAGGAGTCCTTTGGCACACCAGATGACATTGAAAGGTACAGAGTGTCTAGTGCCATTTTCAATGCTCAAATGCGTGAAGGGTCGTCGATCACTGATCATGTATTGTACATGATTGAGATGATCGAGCGCTTGGGCAAGCTTGGCTTTCCCTTGCATGAGCAGCTTGGGAAGGATGGTATATTGAACTCCCTATTTGGATCCTACTTGGATTTTCTCAATCATTTTAGAATGACAAAACCTATAGTAAACTACCATGGTTTACTGGGTTTACTATAGACTTATGAGAAGGATCATCAGCTCCAAAAGGGCTCGGTAAATTTAATGGGAGTTTCTGGAGTAGGTCATTGTTCCTTTAAGAAATGGATGAAGAAAAGGACTAAAAATAAAAAAGTGCAAAATGATGGGCATAATCAGGCTAACAAGAAAGCTAAGGTTGACAAGAATCAAGCGGAATATTTCTTCTGCAAAAAGTTGGGTCATTGGAAGAGGAACTGTCCTCAATACATTGCAACCCTGGATCCTAACAGGCCAAGGAAGAAAAAGCAGCAAGTAGTTGCTAAACAAGGTACTTATGTGATAACACCTTGTAGTTTCTCTATTTGTGATACTACTAATTGGGTATTAGATACCAACAGTTCAATTATATTTGCAATTCTTTGCAGGGACTTCAAATTAGTAGAAGATTCAAGGATGACGAAAGATTCCTGAACATGGGTGATGAAAGTCGAGTTCCAGTCCTAGCGTTAGGAGTAGTAAGAGCTACTTTTTGAATCCTGTAATGTCATGCTAAGTGAATGTCATTATTGTCCTAATTTCTTATTAAATGTCATTTCTGTAGGCCAATTGGCCATTGAAGGATTTGATTTTTCAATAAAGAATGACGTTATGAACATCATTATGAATGATACTTTTGTAATGTGTGGACAATTGTGCAATAGCATTTTTATGTTATCACGACCTATAAATGTGATGTGTACTCCAAGAAAACGGCCTAAGATAAATAATGTTAGTGATTCATACCTATGGCACTGTAGGCTGGGTCACATTAATAAGAACAAGATTAATAGATTAGTCAGAGAGGGTATCCTTAATGATATTGATTATGAATCAATTCCAATCTATGAATCTTATCTTCTTGGTAAAATGACCAAATCACCCTTTATTGGAAAAGGTAAAAGAGCTACAGATATTCTAAGTCTCATACATACGGATGTATGTGGACCCATGAATATCACTGCCATGGGTGGGTTTAGCTATTTTATTATGTTTACAGATGACCACTCTAGGTTTGGTTATATTTTCTTGATGAAATATAAATCTGAGTCATTTGAAATGTTCAAACGATATCATAATTAAGTAGAGAAACAAACTGGAAAGAATATTAAAATACTTCGATCAGATCAAGGAGGTAAATATCTTTCAAGTGAATTCCTGACATATCTTAAGGAAAATGGGATTCTCTCTCAATGGACTCCTTCAAGGATACCCCAATTAAATGGTGTGTTTGAAAGGAGGAATCGAATCCTGTTAGACATGGTTCGATCCTTGTGAGCTTTGTCAATGTCTCACTCCTTTTGGGGATATGCCCTTGAGACAACATGTTATATTCTTAATAGGGTTCAAGCAAGTTTGTTACTAAGACTCCATATGAGATATGGACTGAACGTAAGCCGATGCTCTCATACCTTAAGGTATGGGGGTGTCTAGCTTATGTCAAACGATTGCAGACAAATAAACTAGGATCTAGATCTAACAAATATTTTTTCGTTGGGTATCCCAAAGAGACTAAAGGATATTATTTCTACCATACTAAAGAAAAAAAGTTGTTCGTCAGTCTTAGAGCTACCTTTTTAGAAAAGGAGTTCCTTGCTAAAAGAACTAAGGCTGCTAATGTTGAACTTGATGAAGTTGGATAGGTAGAAGTACCTGTATGCTCTGAAGCTTCTATAGAACCGGCTTTGATTAAATCAAACCCAGAGCCCATTGAGAAAACATTAAGGAGATCTGATAGAGTACCATGTCAACCAAATAGATACTTCAGTTACTTAATCCATGATGGTGATCCCGTTGAGCTTGATGAGAACAACGAGGATCCCATCAACTATATGGATGAATGCAGAGATCCGATTCTAAGAAATGGCTTGAGGCCATGAAATCCGAAATAGAATCCATGGAGATCAATAGTGTATGGACACTTGTAGATCTACCTTAAGGGATAAAACCTATTGGATGCAAATGGATTTTCAAGAAGAAACGAGGTGCAGAGGGAAAGGTGGAGACCTATAAAACTCGTCTGGTTGCTAAGGGGTATTGTTAACATCATGGTATAGACTATGATGAGACTTTTTTTTGTAGCAATGCTCAAGTCCATTCGGATTATGCTTGCTCTAGCTGCATATTTTGACTATAAAATCTAGCAAATGGATGTCCGAACAGCTTTTTTGAATGGAAAGCTAGAAAAGGATGTGTATATGATGCAACCTGAAGGATTCATATTTACATATGTATCAAAAGTATGCAAACTCCAAAAGTCCATCTATGGACTAAAGCAAGCACCTCGGAGTTGGAACATATGTTTTGATAAGTGTATCAAAACGTATGGCTTCGTTAAGAATGGAGAAGAACCCTACATATATAAATGGGCTAATGGTTCTGTAGTTATATTTCTTGTATTGTATGTAGATGACATTCTCTTAATTGGGAATGACATCCCTGTATTACAGGAAATAAAGGTTTGGTTAATGCACAGTTCTTCATGAAGGACTTGGGAGAAGCTTCTTATGTTATAGTAATGAAGATCTATAGAGATAGATCCAAGAAGCTGCTGGGATTATCACAGTCAACGTACATCAAGACTATGCTGAAAAGGTTCAGCATGAAAAATTTCAAAAAAGGCTATCTTTCGATAGGTCATGAGATTTCACTCTCTAAGAAGGATTGTGTGACAACTCCTGAGGAGAGGGAACGTATGAGTAGGATTACATATGCTTCGGCAGTGCATTCTATTATGTACGCCATGGTATGTAAGAGATCGAACGTAGCATATTCACTAGGAGTAGTGAGTAGATATCAGTCTAACCTAGCTAGGTGAAGCACATTGGAAAGTGGTGAAAACCATCCTTAAGTATTTACAAAATACTAAAGACCAATGGTTTATCTATGGAGAATCTGACTTGAAGCTTGTGGGATATACTGATTCCAGTTTTCAGTCAGACAAAGATAATAGCAAGAGTGTATTAGGGTTTGTCTTTACCCTAAATGAAGGAGCGATCTGCTGAAAAAGTTTCAAGCAGTACACAGTGGTGGATTCTGTAAGTGAGGCAGAGTATATCGTGGCATCAGATGTAGCAAAGGAAGCGGTATGGCTATAAAAATTTTTGGGCAAGCTGGAAGTGGCGCATGTCCTGTGTGGTCTTGTTCCAGTGTATTGTGATAGATCTGAGCAATTGCCCAAGCCAAAGAGCCAACTCTCATCACCGCACTAAGCATATATTGCGTCGCTACCACCTTGTATGAGAAATCATGGAACAAGGTGATGTCGAGCTTTGAAAGATCGATGGAAAGAAAAACCTAGCCGACCCATTTAATAAAGCTCTCAGAATCAAGGAGTTTGATGAACACAAATGGAAGATGGGTATTAGATATTGTTTTGATTGGCTCTAGTCCAAGTGGGAGTTGTTAGGAAATATGTCCTACATCCAATCGTCTAGCCTATAGACGGTTGTGATTTATTGTACATGATTTATTTGATTAATAAAAGTTCTTTTGGCAGCACAACATATTTTTTATCTTCCAATAGAACTCTTATATGTTGTAGTTCTTAGAATTACATTTATTTGAGAAAGAAGGAATTATCGAGTAATTCTTAAATAGGTTCGAGACCAAATGATACGTTATCACCTAAGACAATAACGTAGTCAAGTATAGGTCATTGTGTTCCAAATATGTTGGTTTGTCCTCTTAAACCAAGGAGTGTATGACATTAGTATGGCATGCATGTGAGTATAGGAGTACATTCACTAAACAGTGACTCACCTCTATTGAGTACTTTACTGTCAAGGGTATCTCACATAAGGGCAATGGTATAAGTGTCCCTTTGACCTGAGACTATCATGGTGATTTAGTAAGCAACTCACTGTACTTAGGTGCTGGACTACCTGGATTTCTAATCCAGTGACAAAAGGTTACTGGGTATAATCAGTACTTATTAAATCAGTGATGAGTCAAGATGGAATTGTCTGCTCTAAGTATTAGAGTTAATGCTCGATTTGTGTTTTAATTTTGTAAAACCTTGGCCAAGGTAATCCATGTAAGGAGTCACAGGATTGTACATGTTGAAACACACTTAGATGTTTTTGAAAGTTGGCAGTGAACTTTAAATTCATCTTGAGTATTTGGACAAGGAGATGAATTATATTTGGAAGAGTCACTCACATAGTCAGGTGACCTAGTGACAGGATTAACCCATGATCTAAATACCGAGTTTATACTAGCAATGTCTAGCTAGCACTGGGCATTAGCGGTAGTACTTATTCTTGGGGATGGACTTGAGTTAGTTTGTAACTTAAGAATTTTTGTGATTTATTTAGACCCATTGTGGGATAGAACTTGAATCATAGACCAATGGTTGGTCTGACGATTGAGTGGTTTAGATCCGGTTTCAAAGTAGTTTGAATCGGATATCCAATATAGTCTCCAATCATTTATTTATGAATTTTGAAATCATAAATTACTTTAAATTAGAAATTAAATTAGTCCAATGCGAAGTATGGTTGAGATCTTCGCATGGGTTCTTTCAGATTTTAATTTGAACTTCAAACGGATTTAATCTGATTATTTTTATATTTAAAAATATTTTTGAATATTTTTAAATTATTGTTGCGGGAAGCCACGAGAGTTTAAAACTTTAGAAATTTAACAATTTGTCATTCCATGTAAATTATGTTTCTACTATTTTACTTAAATTACAATTTTATCATTGAGATTGCATGAATTTAAAATTTTGCATAAATTAAGATTTTGTCATTCCAATGACGTAAATTTAAAATTTTATTTAAATTACGATCTTGCCATTGAGATGATATGAATACGTAAATTTATTTTATAAATTTTTTTACATGTTGACAACGCGTTAATGCCCGTAACCCATTCATTTTCAAAGATCAGATATTATCGTATCTGTAAAACAAATTCAAAAAGGTTGTTTTGGGTTGTTTTGCGATGGGTTTATTTAAGAAACTTTTCTCAACTTTGAAGATCACGGTAGGAGAAAGAAAAGTCCAAAAAATCAGAGAAGTCGAAGAAGAGAGGGTCTCTTTTCTTGTAAAAGAGTTCTTCATCCCTTCTAATTCTACATCCCCTGTCTCAACGTTTCCTGGCGTACGTACGAAATAGAGGAGTGGCACGTGCGACTCTCGCAAGGCATCAAGAGGGAACTATTCATAGAAGATCAGATCTGTATCCAGTTTTTGTATCAAGTACATAGGCTGAAAGGTATAAAATTTAATTTTAAATTTTGCATGCTTTCAATTATAGATAAACATGACATATTTTATAAATTTAATTAGATTAAATTTAAATAAAATATATGCATACAAATAAACCTAAGATCCTTGGACATCCTAAAATCAAATTTTTACTACAAGAGCACCATTCTACCACCATTCCATTCTCTCCGTCCTTCAACTCAATTCCTTCCTCTCTATTGTCCTTCTACACCACACAAAGATTGGAAAGAAGTCCGATTCCTGAGAGCGAAGGAATCGCGGCTTCGGTCAGCACAAGATCGAACCTATAGTGCTTCTCCTTCAAAACCTCCCACGCCTTCAACCCATCTGCCACTGCTACCACTGGGCAGAACCCAATCATAAAAACGACCTCAGATTTCTTCTTCTCTGTCGAACCGAACAAGGAAAGAAAAAGAGGAGAAAAGCTCGAGTGGTACCATGGTAGCTGCCCTCCGCTCGAAGCTTTGATCCATCAGCCGCAGCTGCTGCCCTCTGCTGGCGGTGGCCGATTCATGGCCATCAGGCACGATGCCCTCCTCTCCACCCTTCGCCGCCCTCAACATAGAATAAAAAGAAGAAAAAGAAAGAAAGAAATAGTTGATTTTTTGTTTGTTATTTTTTTTAAAAAAATGTTGTCGATGCTTTAAAGCGTCAACAAGAGCTAAAGTCATTCACATCACAAATTACGATGCTTTTAAAGTTACTGACGCTTAAAAGCATTAGCACATTTTGATGCTTTTTAAAAGTGTCGAGATTTTTTGTCTTCACTCCCACTATCTCGACGCTTGTAGAAGCATCGGAACAAAATTTTTCGATGCTTTTAAGCATCAAAAAATGATATTTTTAGTATCGGAATAGCGAAAATTTGTTGTAGTGAGTTGAGCGTGTGGAGATCAAAGTTTTCCATATGCAAGCTATCAAAATCAAGGCTTTAGAGAGAATTTGAGTACCATCGGGCCTAGCTCTTTGGAGCCACATAAAGATTACAATTTCTACAATCGAGAAAGAAAGACGCAGAAGAAAAATCTAATGATGGATCAAAGAGGTCGATCAAATTAAGTTTGAACGAGGGCTTAAGAGGTGGATCTAAACCTAAAGGAATCATGGAACATGGAGGCAATACTTGATTGACTAGAGATTTCTAATCCATTGTGAGTTAAAAGAGAATATCCCATTTTGTCCTTATTTGACTGTGAAAAAGGTAAAATTTCTATTAACTTCCTTGAACCATTAGATATGAATCTTTGCTTCTAATAGATTTCCTTTTTGGTGTAATATTTTGAAGAGTTTGCTTAAAAATTTTATAAATCAAAATCTTCATATTGAAATGAGAGAAGGAATTTTTTTTTTGTCAACTAAACCCTAAATATCCATCAGAATCTTGGTTTTTTTGGTTTCAAGGTTTTATTCGATGCATCGTTTCTTAAATTTAAAGAGTCTATAAATAAGGAATTGGATGCCTTCTTCCAAAACAATGAGCGTATGATATGAGATAGAACGCTGCAAAGCATGTTGATTAGAAGCTGATATATATATATATATATATATATATATATATATATATATATATAATCTATTATATTTTGCGAGAGATGAATAATGCTGTAGAAAACCTCTGCCTTTTAAGCTAAGGTCCACCAACTGCGCGTAGGCTTAAGATAAAATCCCTAAAGGCCAAAGGCTCCGAGGTAGCTTGTGAGGTGCCCTTTTTATCGGTGGATGATTTTGTAATATTGAAGCCAACCTCCCATCGCCCATGGCTTGAGATTATACATAAAGGTTAATGCAAGATCCATCTTTGGAGGCATGTCCGATTGACGGACGAAGGGACGGAGTTAAAATCACATTGAAAAAATATGGTGCAGGGAAAGGCTGGACCAACACGAGTAAAATAAAGGCCTCCAACTAGGGCTGAAAATGGATTGGATAAATTATGCATATCTGTATTCGAATTATATCAGATTTAAATATTTATTTTTTAGTCCAATCGGATCGGAATACGGATTCGGATATCTAATTAAAAATTAATCGGATACAAATTTGGATATCTAATCAAAAAATTAATCGGACATGGATACATATAGAGATATCTAATCAAAAAATTGTATCTTCATCCTTTGTTTTCAATTTTACCCTAATAACCATATCAAAGTGGATTTCAATATTTTGTTTCAATCAAGTACATTGAGAGAGAAGTGACTGGATGATGTACAAACATGTGCAGTGAGAATTTCAGAAAGCCTAGGTAAAAGAGAGACTCAGGTTTGTGTATCCGTATCTGTATCCGTATATAATAAATATGAATATGCTTGATATCTGATTCATATCCGTATCCGTTTAGAATAAATATAAAAATAAAATTTAATATTCATTTAGTATCCATATTTGTATCCGTTGAAAAATATGGATATAATATAAATATATTATTATCCGATTCATATTCGATCTGTTTTCAGCCCTACCTCCAACCATGTGGACATGAGAACCACATGACCACATATTGCATTGCAATGAATTTGTATGGCCAAGGCTGCATCAGGCTCGCCCAATGGTTCAACAGGAGCAAGCATCAGCTGTCTCATGCCCAATGCTCCCACCAGAGCGCCCGTGATCGAGCTGCACATCTCAAAATCGCCGCCTCATTATCGCAAACCTCCATGCTGAATCTAAACCTGTCATGCCCCAAATCCATCATCTGATTCGGCTACGTGATACGGCCGCATGAACCCTAAGGCAAGCCCTAGAGACCATGCAAGGCCTAATATAAACAATCCACACTATGTTCTACAAAAGTTTTATCATTTAAAGAAATAGAAATTATCATAATTTAAAAGTAAACTAGGTAAACATCCACTAGTGTCATAAACATAAGTTCATTCTTTTCCTACAATCTTTAGAAAATTTATTAAAATAAAAATTTATATCTATCCAACTAATTTCAATAACTGCAACGTCGCTCCACCCCATCCTATCAAATTAATCACCTCAACCTATAAAAAAAATTTCAACGAATATAATGAGCTCAACATCCCCGTAAGAATCTCCTACATAAAATTTACCTTCTTACATAGCAATTAAATAGATAACCTGTATGGTATAAATACATGATTAAAAAATTTAAACCATCAAACCAATAAATGTATATGCCATCATGCAATCATGTAATACACATATAATGACTTCAGACTCAACCAGTCATACATTAGATCCAAACCCACCTGGTTTTAAGCTCTAGACTGCCATAGCCACATTCCATCCCATGGCAGGGCAACTGTTATACTCCAGCCTATGATGGGCAATACTACCATATTTCCAACCTGTGGCGGGGCCCACGTTGTCACACTTCAGCCTGTGACTGGCAACACTACCACATTTCTAGCCTATGGCAAAGCTTTCACATGGTCAGCCTAGAGCATCAACCATCATGCACTCGTGCATCACAACCATATAGCATACATATCAATGCACCGCAACTCAACCATGTTTGACAACACAACGATGCAATCAAATAAAAATATTCATCCGTTTATGATCACATCACACAAGTATTTCAAAATAATCAACTAATTTGCATATTGACTAATTTTAAAATAATAAAAGTTTCATAAGTCATAATTAGGCAATATTCATCAACCAAACCAAACTAAGAATCAGAAAATAGCACGAAATCCACAATTCACCCAACATAAATCATCAAAAACCAATAATTATTATTTATATAATAGCGATAAAAATTATGTAGGAGAATTCTTACTTCACAATTCGGCTAACAACCCCTCACTGACGACTCGAATTTAACTCCTCCCTATCACGCTGGTTGTTCCCTTCAGCTAATACAATTTATATATTTTATTTAATTGATAGAAATAAATTTAATAAAATAAAATAAAATAAAAATTAATTTTTCTTCTAGAACCCATCATTGGGTCTATGCCGCAATTCGAGCACTTACCCTTCTCCTCTCCTTTATATATACATATATATTATAATCCTCTCACCGCGTTTATCATTTATGCCTAATTTCTTTGCATCTTTATTGATCCGCTAAGAACTTACCTCTCTTTCCTAGCGTCCAACGAAATCCTGACGATGAAGGGCTTTGCTTCTCCACTTTTCCTCATTTTCTTCTTCTTCTTCTCTCTCTCTCTCTCTCTCTCTCTCTTTTTCTCTTGGCGGCGCTATTAAAACCCTAAGCGCCCCCCCCCACCCCCTCATATATATATATATATATATATGAGGAAATCAGGTAAGGGGAGGAGTTTCCACCGCCATATCCATGCGTGAGCGCATGGATGGGATTGGGCCGGCCCACTTTGGCCGGTCCAAGCCCAGGCGCTGACATTCTCGCCCCCTTAAAATAAATTTCGCCCTCAAAATTTTTCTTACCAGATACTTCAAAGAGTTGGGGATGCTTGTCTTTTACTTCTGACTCAATTCCCAAGTGGCCTCTCTTTCTGAGTGGTTGCTCCATTGTATCTTCACATAAGGTATAGTACGATGGCGTAAAACCTGTCCTTTCTGTCCACAATCCGCACTGGATATTCATTATAAGTCAAGTCCTCTTGAAGATGCAATGGCTCATGCTCTACCACATGATTTGGATCTAGAACATATTTCTTCAACATTGACACATGAAAGACATTGTGCACATTTGACAGAGTTGGTGGTAATGCTAGTCGATATGCCACCTCTCCAACTCTGTCTAAAATTTCAAATGGACCAATGGGACTCAGTTTACCCCGAAGTCCAAATCTCATCACACCCTTGCTAGGAGAAACCTTCAAGAACACATGATCACCGATCTGAAATTCTAGCTTCCTTCTTCTATTGTCAGCATAACTCTTCTGTCTGCTCTGAGCTGTGCGAAGACGTTCTCGAATTGCTTGTATTTTCTCCATAGCTTGTTGCACTAACTCGGGTTCCAAAAAATTTGCTCACCAACATCATCCCAACAAATTGGAGACCGATATTTTCTTCCATATAGTGCTTTATAAGGAGCCATTTGGATACTTGCTTGATAACTATTATTATAAGCAAACTCAATCAAGGCCAGATGACTATTCCTGCATCACCCAAATCTATAACACAGGCTCTTAGCATATCCTCCAAGATCTGTATAGTCCACTCTGATTATTCATCCGTTTATGGATGAAAAGCAGTACTAAAGCTCAACTTGGTGCCAAGTGCTTTATGAAGACCTTTCCAAAATTGGGATACAAATCTACTATCCCGATCAGATACAATAGTCACTGGAATCCCATGCAGCCTCACAATTTGTTCTATGTACATGCCTGCCAACCTCTCCAAAGAGAATCCAACCCTAAATGGTAAGAAATGAGCTGATTTGGTCAACCAATCCATAATTACCCATACAACATTACTACCCCGAGGGGTTCTCGGCAAGCCAGTTACAAAATCCATAGTGATATGCTCCCATTTCCACTGAGGAATATCAAGAGACTGCAATGGTCCGGGGGTCTTTGATGTTCAGCTTTCACCTGCTGACATCCTAAGCACTGAGCAACATGAAGAGCTATGTCCCGTTTCATACCAGTCCACCAAAAAAAAAATTTAGGTCATAGTACATCTTGGTACCTCCAGGATGCATAGTATAGGCCGAATTATGTGCTTCGCCAAAATCTCTTCTTTAGATCTTTATTATTTGGTATACAAAGTTTGTTCCCAAATCTCAGTGAACCATCCTCATGAATTTGAAACTCTGTTTGAACATCGGTCTCACCATTTTTATAATCTTTTGAAACTCTGGGTCCTCCTTCTGAGACATCTTAATTCTCTCTATTAGGGTAGGCTGTACTGTAAGTGCAGTTAGTTGAACCTTGGGGTCATATATTCGAACCCCAATATCAACTCTATCTAAATCCAATAAATATTTCTTTGATTAGTTATCAGAGCTACCAATTCACCTGAATATTTCTGCTTAAAGCATCAGCTACTACATTAGCCTTTCCTAGATGATAGTTAATGGTCAAATCATAATCCTTTAACAATTCTAACCATCTTATCTACCAATTCAATTCCTTTTGAGTAAAGATGTACTTCAAGCTGTTGTGATTAGTAAAGACATCACACTGTTCTCCATAAAGTAATGTCTCCATATTTTTAAAGCAAACACTACCACTGCCAATTCTAAGTCATGAGTTGGATAGTTTTGCTCATATGATTTTAATTGTCTAGTGGCATAAGCAATCACCTTTCCATTTTGCATTAATACACTTCCAAGTCCTTTACGTGATGCATCACTATAGATGGTAAACCCTCCAGTTCCAGCTAGAATAGTCAACACTGAGGCCATCACTAATCATCTTTTCAACTCTTGGAAGCTCTTCTCACAATCCTCTGTCCATTCAAACTTCACTCACTTTTGAGTCAAATGAGTTAGAGGTATGGCAATACGAGAGAATCCTTCAACAAACCTTCGATAGTAACCTACCAACCCCAAGAAACTGCATACCTCAAATACATTAGAAGGCTTGTTCCATGCAACCACAGCTTCCACTTTCTTTGGATCCACTGAAATACCTTCCTTAGAGACTACATGTCCAAGAAAAGCAACACTATGCAACCAGAATTCACATTTAGATAACTTTGCATAGAGCTTCTCCTCCCAAAGAGTCTGTAGTACTATCCTCAAATGTTCTCTATGTTCTTGTGAGCCTTTTGAATATATCAGAATATCATCTATGAATACTACCACAAATCGATCCAAGTAATATTTGAATACCTGATTCATAAGATCCATAAATGCAGTTGGTGCATTAGTCAATCCAAAAGGCATAACCAAAAACTCATAATGCCCATATCTCATCCTAAAAGCTATCTTTGGTATATCTTTGGCTTTTATCTTTAATTGATGGTACCCTGATCGGAGATCAACTTTTGAGAATATTTGTACTCCTTGCAATTGATCAAACAAATCTTCAATTCTTGGTAAGGGATATTTATTTCGTACAGTTATCTTATTCAGCTCACGATAATCTATACATAGTCGGAGACTTCCATCTTTCTTCTTAACAAATAGTATAGGAGCACCCCAAGGAGACACACTTGGTCCGATAAAGCCCTTATCTAATAACTCTTGCAACTATTTCTTCAACTCTCTTAATTCTGCTGGAGCCATCCTATATGGAGTCTTGAAATCAGACCAGTACCAGAAATAAGATCAATAGGAAAATCAATCTCCCTATCTGGAGGTAACCCTGGTAACTCATCTGGAAAAACATCAGGGAACTTATTCACAATAGGAATATCCTATGTACGAAGCTCCTTTTGTTGGGTATACAATACTGTACCTAAATACCCTTCATAACTTTTCCTAAGAAGCTGCTTGGCCTGTAGTGCCGATATCATTTTTAGTTGGGTAGATAACTTGCCACCCATACATCTAAACTCAGCTTGCCCATGAATTTGAAATTTTACTGTCTTCTCAAAACAGTCAATTGTAACATGATAAGCTACTAGCCAATCCATCCCAAGAATTAAATCAAAATCCTTCATTTGTAAAATTAACAAATCTGCCTTCATCTCCATATCCCCAATGGTTAATATGCAATCCTTACACATTGACTCCACTAACATAATATCTCCACTTGGTGTAGAGACACACATCCCAACTTCTAATGGTATAGGTGTTAACTTACTGCTTTTAACAAAATAAGAAGATATAAAGGAATGTATAGCACTCAGATCAAACAATGCATACATTGTATGGGATAATAACTTAATCATACCTATCACCGTAGCATTTGAGGCATTAGCATCTGGCTTTGAGAGTGCATAGATGCCCTTGAGCTCGAGGTTTTTGTGGTACCTCCCCCGATTGTGGTGCTACTGGAGACTCTAGTTTTCCTTGTAGTTCTTTTCCTTTGGGACACTTTGCTGCTATGTGACTTGGCTATCCACATGTGTAGCACCTATTCTGTGATAGCCCGCAATCTCTTAGGAAATGTGGTCCTCCACAACCAAAACACTTGACTTCCCCTTTATTTGATGTCCCATCACCTGGGGATGCATTGTTATGCCTCTTTGTATTAGGGTTTCTCTTGTCTTGGCCTTGAAAATTTTCAAACCTACTTCTTTTCTTCATAGTCCTCTCCCTTGTAGCTTGTGTATCATTAAAGCCCTTTTCTATCACCAACGCCTTGTTCACCATCTCCTTATAGGTGGTCAACTCAAAAGCAACCACTCATTGTCGGATCGGGTCCCTAAGTCCATTTTCATACTTATGAGCCCGAATAATTTTCTTTGCCACTACTGTGGGTGCATACCTCGATAATTCTTCAAACTTGGTAGTATATTGTGCCACTGTCATATTGCTTGGTCAAGACGATCAAACTCTAGAAACTTCTGGAATCTAACACTCCGAGGAAAATGTTTTTCATAGAAAACCTTTTTGAATTCCCCCCAGGTGTGCGGTGCATCATTAGGGCCAAGTTTTTCTTTCTCGGTCTCCACCAATCAGCTACCTCACCAAACAATATGAAGGTCGCAAAGTGACCTTTTCCTTCGCTGAACATTTCAAGGCCTGGAAGACCTTCTCAATCTCTTTCAACCAACTCTCAGCCTCCATAGGGTTAGTAGTGCCCTTGAAAGCCGACGGTGCATACTTCTTGAACTCAGTCAGGTTAACTCGATGCTCAGGTTGAGTTCTGGGATCCCATAGTTGCTATTGTAGTTGTTGCTGCTACAATTGTTGCTGCAAGAATCATTGTTGTTGCTGCTATTGCAGCTCCATCATCTTCATCATATCTACCCTTGATGCAGCTTGTTATTGCAGCAGAATATCTAGTAACTGGCAGTAGTTACATGCTCACTGGGTTGTACCCTAGGTTCCTCAATATTTCGTGCTCCTGATGTCCCTGCTTCTATGGTTCCTACTCTAGGGGCCTTAGGAACTTCAGTGGTGGGGACCATAGGGGGCTCCTCCTGGTGCAAACCTCGCACTGTTAAGGTTATATCACTTCCTTGTGATTGCGATGGCTCCCACGCAGTTGTGCCATTAGCGAATCGGGTTGGCCTTCTAGGTCGACCACGTCCTTTACTTTGAGCCATATCAACTTCTA
Source organism: Calamus simplicifolius (assembly GCA_900491605.1). Taxonomy (NCBI): domain Eukaryota; kingdom Viridiplantae; phylum Streptophyta; class Magnoliopsida; order Arecales; family Arecaceae; genus Calamus; species Calamus simplicifolius. The sequence continues at coordinate 96,234 of UESW01004974.1, read as the reverse complement.
TATAATAAGGTTTAGTTTTCAATTTAATATCCATATGTCAATCAAAATTAATTCACATTTCAAAACATTCAATTCAAATAAGATTTAAAAATTTTCTCCCACCCACTCTCACTTCGATCCTAAATCCTAGAATCCTAAACCATATTTTTATGCCACTTCAGTCAATTTTTTAATTTTTTTTCATCCCTAATGATCATAAACTTGGCTCTGATACCACTTCTGTCACGACCGGGTCTCAGGCCGTAACACCCATGAACCCTTTCGTTACAAGAAAGCAAGACGAACAAGGTCAACACCAACTTAGACCACCACAGCCCAAAAGGGATCCAATTGGTACTTATCCATCTCACTTAACTGGTTATAAACCATTCCACCCTTCCTAAATTATCGATGTGGGACTAATTGGGAGGGCACCACAAAACCTCACTTCAGCGCCCATGATAGAGCCCTCAATGGTCGATCACAATTCCCACATTTTGCATGCAATGGTTTTTATGTGGCCAAGGTTGCATCAGGCTCTCTCGATGGTTTAACGCTGCCTCCTGTCCAGTGCTCCCTGGAGCGCCCATGGTGATGCCGCAGGCCTAACAATTGCCACCTCCTTGTCGCAATCCCCCATGCTGAATCTAAAATGCTATGCCGATTTCTTTACCTCATTGCAAGCCCATAACCAATCAAAGATAACCCACGGTTGGCTCCCATGTGTTTCTTGCATGATTGCTCCGTAGCCATTGTTGGAATTATTGTTTACTTATAAAAAAAATAAATAATAAAAGTGAACACGAAGCACATGCATATGGTATATATTTAAATAAATTTTAAATTTTAAAATTAATCGTTATAATTCAAACAAATGTATCACTTGAAAGGGATATATTATGAATCAAATGGATATATCACTTGAAAGGGATATGTCGTTTCTACAAAATGCCTTTGTGTCTATAAAACTAATGAAAGGAGAACTCATATTATCTTATCTCTTTTATCCTTATCTCTTATCTTATATCTTCTCCAGAAATACTGTGTTCTAATTCCTTAGAGAATTTTATTGTTGTTTCGATGCAAACTCTCTCAAGGCTTGTCATATCCTAAAAGCTATTTGCAATAATTAGTCCCACAAGCAACTCTAAAGAGAGAGGAGGGCAAATAATGCTTTAAGAAAAGCATATACATACTTGTTTCAAGTCTTCTCTTCTCCCTAACAGTCCAGTCTTATCCAATCCAAAAATATTATCTTTATCCCAACATTCTTAAAGCATTATCTGTGGTTATGGAGATTGATACTGCAAACGCCACCATCAAAGTGATGAACCAAGACCTTGTTCATTTGGACCGTTTTGATGGGACTAATTTTACTTGCTGGCAAGATAAATTGAAGTTTCTGTTGACAGTCCTGAAGATTTTCTATGTTCTTGATCCTGATCTTGAAGCAATTCCAGAACCTTCTAACAAGACTCTGAAGAGAGAAAGGAAGCACGTAAGAAATGACATAAGGATGAACTCATATATCATGGTCATATTTTGAATGCCCTATCAGATCATCTTTATGATCTATACACTGATAATCCATCTACAAGAGATATCTGGAATGCACTAGAATTCAAATATAAGGCTGAGGAGAAAGGTACAAAGAAATTTTTGATCTCTAAATATTTTGATTTCAAAATGCTTGATGATAAACCTATTTTGCCTCAAGTATATGAATTCAAGTTATTGTGAACAAACTAAGGGCTGTGAAGATTGAACTTCCTAAATCTTTCCAAGTTGGTGCCATTATAGCAAAATTATCATATTCCTGAAAAGGCTATAGAAAAAAGTTACTTTATAATTCTAAAGATTTTTCTTTGAAAAATATTTAGAAACACCTATGAATCGAAGAGGAATCGAGGGAAAGAGATAAGAATGAAAATTCTTATGAAGGCCTTAGTAAGACAAATGCAGTGAAAAACCTCTTACATGCCAATAAAGGCAACCAAAATAAAAAAATTTTCTAGGTCCTAAAAAGGATCAAGAAAAGTTCAAGAAATCTAAAAACAAAAAGGACCAAGGGAGCATGCTTTGTTTGTGGCAAATCTGGGCATTATGCTCGTGATTGCTGGTTTAAGAAGAAAGCTAACCTAGAGGCAAAGGTGAACTTGTGAAGGACAGTGAAGAGATTATTGCTGCTGTGAGTGAGATCAGCACTGTTCAAGGCAAGGTTCCTGGCTGGTGCTAGATACGTATGCCATAGTCCATGTTTGTTATGATAGGTCACTGTTTAAAACCTATCATGAGGAAATTGATGGATATGAGATGCAAATGAGAAATGAAGGCCGATCCAAGGTGTTAGGCAAAGGAACTGTAAAACTTTTCTTCACTTTTGGAAAGAAATTTACCTTAACTAATGTTCTTCATATCCCTGATATGAATAGAAATCTAGCTAGTGGGGATCTTTTAGAAAAACATGAAATAAAATCTGTGTATAAAGTGAAAAAACTGATTTTATCCCATAATGGTGTCTTTGTTAGAAAAAGCTATTCATATGATGGAATGGTCAAATTATGTATTGCTGATAATGCTATTAATAATAATGATGCTTCTGCTTATATAGTTGATTATGTTTCTTTATGGCATGGTAGATTAGCACATGTAGGAATTAGCACTATGAAGAGAATGATTAAATATGGTTTAATTTTCTGTGATAATGTTGATAAATTTAAAAAATATAAAATATATGTTAAATCAAAGAGGGTAAAGAAACCTTTTCATAATGTTGAAAGAAATTCTAATTATTAGATCTCATACATTCAGATATATGTGAACTAAATGGATGTTAACTATAGGTGAAATATATTTTATCACATTTATAGATGATTGCTCAAGATTTATTTATGTTTATTTATTGAAACATAAAGATGAGGCTTTTAAAATGTTTAAAGTTTATAAAGCTAAAGTAAAAATTAATTAAGAAGAAAAATCAAAGTTTTTAGAAGTGATAGATGAGGAGAATATTTTTCAAATGATTTTAATATATTTTGTGAAGAAAATGATATTATTCATGAATGTTCTACACCTTGAATACCTAAACAAAATGGTTTGGCTGAAAGAAAAAATAAAGCTTTTCTTGAAATGATTAATGCAATGTTATTAAATGCTAAATTGCCATTCAATTTGTGGGGTGAAGCTCTCCTTGCTGCTTATCATGTTCTTAATAGAATTCCTTTAAAAAGAAATAAATTTTTTCTTATCAATTATGGAAAGAAAGAAAACCCAATATAGATATTTCAAAGTGGGGATGTCTTGCATATTACAAAAATAATGATCCCAAACGGACCAAGTTGGGTCCAAGAGGAATTAGATGTGCTTTTGTAGGTTATTCTATAAATAGCAAGGCATATAGACTCTTAAATTTAGAGTCTAATGTAATAATAGAATCCAGAGATGTAGAATTTTTTGAGCATTTATTAATTTTAAAAAATAAATCTTAAACTCTTATTAGTGGAGGATCATAATTGAAGACATATTCTAAGACTGAAGATCAACAACCTACTGAAGATCAACAACCTAGTGAACCTCGTAAAAGTAAAAGAATATAGAAAGAAATAGAATTAGGACATGATGAGATTGACTCTCAACTTATTTCTTTTACCTAGTATAAGGAAATAAGAAGAAAGTTATGAGAACAACTCCTTTTGTTCTTCAAATTGAAGATGATTCTAAAACTTACATGGAAGCTGTGTATTCTAGAGATGCTGCTCTTTGAAAAGATGCTATTGTAAATGATGAAATGGATTCTATTATATCAAACCACACTTGGAAACTTATTGATTTACCCTATGGTTCTAAACCCATTGATTATAAGTGGGTGTTTAGAAGAAAGTACTATACTAATGGAACTCTTCATACTTTTAAAGCTAGATTAGTAGCAAAGGAGTTTCGACAAAAGGAAGGAATTGATTATTTTGATACATATGCTTCCGTAGCAAGAATAACTTCCATTAGAATTTTATTTGCTTTAGCATCAATCCATGATCTTCATGTTCATCAAATGGATGTTAAAATTGCATTCTTAAATGGTGATCTTAATAAAGAGGTTTACATGGAACAGCCAGAAGGCTTCATCTTACCTGAAAATGAACATAAGTATGTAAGCTTGTTAAATCATTATATGGTTTAAAACAAGCACCCAAACAGTGGCATAAAAAATTTGAATTTGCTATTCTTTCAAATGGTTTTGTTCATAACATTGCTGATAAATAATTTTATACAAAAGTATATGATGAATATGTGATATTTGTTTGTTTATATGTCGATGATATGTTAATAGTGAGTAATGACATGAGAGGTGTCACAGAAACAAGAGGTTTCTATCTTTCACATTCAAAATGAAGGATCTTTGGACATGTAGATACAATTCTAGGTATCAAAATAACTAAAGATAGTGAGGGTTATTTTTTGAGCCAAACTCATTTTATAGAGAAATGTTGAACAATTGAACCGCTTAACAAATTAAGGAAGCTAATACCCCGATTGATCCAAGTATCAAGCTTCTAAAGAATGATGGAAGAGTTGCAGCTCAAATTGAATATGTAAGTGCTATTGATAGTCTTATGTATGCGGTTCAATGTACAAGACCAAATATAGCATTTGGTGTTAGTAAATTAAGTAGATTTACTAGCAACCCAAGCTATGAGCATTAGAAGGCCATTGAGATAGTTCTTGGTTATCTTAAGAAAATAAGAATCTTGGTCTATTATACTCAAAATTTTTTGTTGTCATAGAAGGATACACTGACGCCTGTTGGATATCAAATATAGAAGACAATAAATCTATCACTGGTTGGGTGTTTATCCTAGGAAGAGGTGCTATATCTTGAAAATCCAAGAAACAAACTTTAATTACACATTCAACTATAGAATCTAAGTTTGTAGCTTTGGCAGAAATAGGAAAGAAGCTAAATGGCTAAGGAATTTTCTTTTAGAATTTCCTTTGACATCAAAGAACTTGTCTTCTACATTGTGATAGTCAAGCTACTTTAGCTGGTGCATATAGTACACATACAATGGAAAGTCTAGACATATTAGTCTAAGACATGATTATATAAGAAATCTAATTAAAGATGAAATTATCTTCCTTACTTTTGTAAAATCAAGTAAGAATTAACGGATTGTTTACTAAGCCTTTGACAGAGACTTAGTAAAATCAACATCTAAAGAGATGAGGCTAAAACTTCTAAAGTATATATATATATATATATATATATATCAATAATGGTAACTCAATCTAATATTAGTCAATCACTAGTTATTAGGTTCAATGAGAAAAATAAATTATTGATAAATAGAGAAATATCAGCACTAATAAATAAGCCCTTCTAAGATGTAAAGTGCTGAAGTATTGTTACAGTTTGAGGGTTGAGTTAATCAAAACTCTTAATGAATTTTAATCTATTTGAGACAAGTATCTTAAATGTAACAAAGATGTATCTTAGAGAAAGAATTTTACCTATATGAACTTAGAGATGGTGTCGTCTCAAGGAGATTTGGAGTTTTTTTTTCTCTAAAAGTTCATGAATCAGGATGAGCACATGGCCATAACAGTGCTAAGTGAGTTTGTTGTGAAATTTATGAACACAAGAGATTTTATGTGTGTATATATGACCATTTTTATCACTAAAAATATAAATTATAGGTTCAATGCTTTTATGCTACCTAGGATTTTGACAAAGCCATGTTGTACATACACTAAGGTAAAGTTCAAATCAAACGATACTTTACTGTATTAATATAAACTATTTCTTTTCTAAATATTTCTTTATATTTGAACAAGTGGTGGATTGTTGAAATTATTGTTCAATTATAAAGAAAGAAGATAAATAATAAAAATGGGCACGAGGCACGTGCATGTGACATATATTTAAATAAATTTTAAATTTTAAAATTAATCGTTATAATTTAAATGGATGTATCACTTGAAAGGGATATGTTATGAATCAAACAGATATATCACTTGAAAGGGATACGTCGTTTCCATGAAGAGGTGCCTTTGTGTCTATAAAACTAATAAAAGGAGAACTGAGATTATCCTATCTCTCATATCCTTATCTGTTATCTTCTTTTTTTTCAGAAATACTGTGTTCTAATTTCTTAAAAAAAATTCATTATTACTTCGGTACAAATTCTCTCAAGGCTTGTCATATCCTAAAAAACTATTGGCAAGAATTAATCCTACAAGCAACTTTGAAGAGAGGGAGGGAGCAAATAACGCTTTAAGAAAATTGTATACATACGTGTTTCAAGTATTCTATTATCCCAATAGTCCAGTCTTATCCAATCCAAAAAGATTATCTTTATCCCAACAGCCATGGCCACATATACTTATCCATCGATTTGGCCTAAGTCTTGTAAATTTTTACTTAATCCAATCTCAAAGCCTAAATGTAAATTGAAAATCTAAAGTCCAAAATTCATTAACCTAATTAAAGCTCAAACCTAAAACCATACCTAATTCTAGGACCCCACTAAAAACTAAACTGGATACTAACAATTCAAATCAATCAAGCCCAAAAGCTGAATTTTTATTCGTAAAAGCTCAAAATAAGGATCAAAAAATAGAATTTTTAGTCCAAAAAGCTAAAAAAAAGGCCTATAAATAAAAATTTTAGTTCAAAAACCTGGAAAAGGGTTACAAATAAAAATTTAAGTTTTTGAGCTTAAAGTAAGAATAATAAACTCACAAGAAAAATTTGATCAATCAAATTAGTTTAATTTGGTTTGATTTGATTATATATTTTAAGAACATGATTTAAGAAATTTTATATAATTTTAAATTAAATAAAAAAACTAATTGAATGCCCACCTAACTTCAACAATTGAGAAAGACTTTGGATGACAAGTCTCTTCAAGGGTCGATGCGTACGTGTCCAATGTCCAATAATTAGGAGAGACTTTTCATAAAAAAAATCTAGGGTGACAAATTTCTTCGACCAGTTGGAATCAGTGGCCGCCGCAAAAAGAGAGGGGCAAGTGACGGAAGAGGAAACAAAAAGGAAGGTACTTAAATATTCTTGAGCTTTTGTAATTTACTTTATATTATTTCAATCTCCTTTCCTTCAGCTAGGTATGACCAATTTAATTTTCTTTACTTTGCTAATAGTACATATGGACGCAGGTTACAGCAGGATCGACAAGGACCCAAGCCGTCATTCTCTCTGCCTTCGTACCTGCAAGTTGCTGCGTCCTCATCGCAATGAGCTGACGGTGAATCCAAGTGAGGACCCATTTTATAAGCGGCATGCATCTCACGACGCTTGATTCTTAATTTGTCCATGAAATCTATGTCATGCACGTCATAATCTCATCCGAAGCGTGTTAGCATTTAAAAATGTTATGCAATTTGCTCTATGATTGTTCTGCAGCCTATGTCCACATGGGCACAGGCTACTCCAGCCTTTTCATTCCTAGCTAACCTTGTCAGAAGTTGACACCTGTGCTTCCGTTTGTGGACATTTTAAAAATATTTTGCAGTTTGCACCCATTTGTTATTTCTGTGGTTGCTCTACAGCCATATGCTGTTGTTTTATTTGATTGCTGTCAAGTCTATGGGCTCAACAACTTTCGCAGTTTGCACATAGATAATGGTGACATTTTAACACTGACCATGTAACTAAATATGTTAATCAATTTAATTTATAACATTTCAAAACCTCATCTAAAATAATTGTGAGAAACTAAGTTAGGATATACCTGACCTCACCCAAAAAAAGTAAAGTTAAAATTTATTTTTAAATTTTTAAAATCTTATAAAAATATCTAATATCTGCATAATCCACATCAATTTGTAGCTAAATACTTGCTGACTTCAACTTTCAGTCCTCAAAAGATGGTGGCAAGAAGTAAGAATTTCTTGAAGCATTATGTTATAATTTTTCAAGATTAATTCATACACAAGGAATTATGTTTAGAAGTAAAAGGGAATTGAGTAATGACGGTTAATATTTAATTTCTATATTTATATTTATCAAAAAATAAAAAAAAAAAGATAAATCATCTGAATATCTCTTTTTGCTGATTTTAATTAAACTTGTATAGCATTAACAAAATTGTTTAAAAAATAAATGATCGGTATTGACTTGATTTGTTAAGAACATCTAATTTTTAACTATATTTATATCTATATTTATTTAAAATAATTGGTGATATAAATTTTGATATTTGATTAATATTAATATTTATTTTTGCACAATAAAAATACATGTGGGCATTGATTCACTGGGACCAATCTGTATCGGATTTATTTCCAACCCTGTTCTTTCGGATTTGTTTCCGGCCTGTTGTTTGTTAGTACCAATGAAAAGTGACACGCCACCAAAGAATGCTTGAAAGGATATGATTTAAAATTTTATTTTTATTTTTTTAAAAAAAATGCCCAAAGGTTTGAAAGCCCGTTTAGGCATGAAAGACGATAATTTTTATTTGCATCATCCAAATTACTCAATAGGTCACGTTAAAAATTTTTTTAAACTATCCTTTCTTTTATCTCTCCGCACCACCTTTTTCCAATGTTTTCTCCCTGTAATTATCCCCTCCCCCCTTATCTTCTCTCCTGTACTACCTCCTTTCTTCTCCCTCTTCTTTCATTTACTTTCCAGCATTGTCTTCTTTCTCCTTCCTAACACCTCTTCGATCTTTTCTTCAACACCACTCCTTTCCTCTCCTCCACCTTTTTATCTTCTTTACGGCACTGTCTCCTTTCCTCTCCCAATACCTTTCATCTTCTTTTCATTCCCTAACCCCTTTCACTCCTTGGCATGGTTCTCTCCAAGCCCTTTAGCCTCTGTCTCATCTCCATTTCTCGGCATTGACTTTGGCGCCCTCTGGCATCGTTCGGTCAAATAGGACCGAACGGAAGGTCTTCGTTCGGCATTGTTTGACCGAACGGAAGCCTTTCGTTCGATCCTGTTTGATCGAATGAAAGGCCTTTATTTGGCTTGACTTATCTGATCGAACAGTATGACTTTTGTTCGATTCTATTTGATTAAATGGTGCTAAAAAAGGAGCTAGTATCGAAGAAGGGGGCACTGGGATGGTGCTAAAGAATGAGAAGGAGATAAGAGTATAGGGGTGGGTGCTTGAAGGGGAATAGATGCGGTGTTGGAAGAAAAAAAAAATAAAGATGAGGTGCGAAGAAAAAAAAGGTGAGAGGATAGTTTATTAATTTTTTTTTATAAAAAAAATGAGAAGAAGAAGGAGAGTGGGGAGCAATTTGAACGTGCAAATAAAAATTCACATGAAAGATGTAGCAGGTGATAGGGTGGAGAGCAATTTCAACGGTGCAAATAAAAATTTGCGTGAAAGACGTAGCAGGTGATGGGGTGGAGAGCAATTTGCACGGTGCAATTAGAAATTTTCGTGAAAGACGTAGCAGGTGACGTGTTGCTTGCTATTTATTGCTCTCAGGGGTACGTGGGGCTAGCTGGACAACGATGGATTTATTTAACACTGTCCTGGTTTGGCTTTAGGGCGAGGGAACGAGACTCTCGCTTGGTGCGCGACAGAGCGCGTGGTCATACGACCGTCCTTTCTTCATGGATGAGCGGATGAATTTTCTCTCTCTCCCATGAGCGGATGAATTTTTCTCTCTCTCTCTCTCTCTCTCTCTCTCTTTCGATATCATAAAGGATCCAACAGTGAGTGAGTTTTATCCGCTCATCCATGAATAAAAAGTAATGATATGCATAAGAGTGAATCTCAACTCTTTATTCCCGCATCGATCGTTGTAAACTAGTTTTATTTTGGTTGGTTGTAGAAAAAAAAATTGTTTTGAGAACATGCATAATTATGTTAGACAGTAAAGAATCACATTTGTGCACCTTTTATTATTATCAAAAATTTAAAAGTTTATATACAACTTAATAGATGAAAGATAATTAAAATATACATCTCATTCTATTATTATTACTATCTAAGTACAAATTATATTATTATTTATTAAATATATTTATTAATAAATACTTGTGAGGTCAAGCTCTATTATGGCTTTGAAATTGATTGGGTTCGGAGCATGATAATCAAATTGTGTGATCTAACATCTGATGTTGATTACAGTTTTAAATGCCTCAATTGCATATAGTTGAATGCATGATCTCTGATACAATGCTTACTAATGCATGCAACTTTCTTTTTTAATATCATCATGAAATAATATGAAACTAATACTTAACTTAACTCATCTAAGCCTTTTTTCAGCTATTTGGGTCGACTATATGAATCTACTTCATTCACTCAGCTTTATTTAGGGCTAAGTCAATATTTAAATTATAAATAGTTATATTTTTTTAATTATTTTTATTCATATTAGTTTAAATCTACTCATCTCTATTTTTATCATAAATTATTAAAAATCACTCTTTCTAACTGGTACATTTAAAGGTCTTCATTGTATATATCCAAACCACAATAATCAATTTTTATTGTAAACTCGTCAAGATCGTCTTAAGACCGAATTAAGAAGAAGAGTTGCGTTAGTAGCTGGCAACTAAATAAAACTTCATTAAATCCTTTAAAATATTATAAAACTAATGTTGGTCAATATATTATGTTAATATCATTTTGGACAATCAATCATGCCAGTCCCGCATGTGACGGTTAACCTACTCATATTTATAACTTGGCTCTCATATTTATAATTAAATCTAGGCCCGCCCTAAATATAATCAACAGTTTTTCGTTTAGCAAGTAGTGTATATTGTAAAGATAAGAACCTCATCCAATCAATTGTTCACGACGCCCGGAAGATACGCTATGTTATTATACTAGACCTCATCTGAGTTCTACTCCAATTTCTCCCCATATCCACGTGGTTTCTCTCAAGATCGCAAACTTATTATATTCTAGACCTTATCTTAATTCTATTCCAAGTACTTGCCATCCACGTGCTTTCTCTAATGATCAGAGTCAGTGGGATGGGCTGGACCCAACCCCAGCCTTTTCAATACAACGTTTGTCTCTCCTCTTGGACCAAATCACTCCTCCGAACTCCTACCCTTGAATTATTGCATGCACTCATTTATTTCCGGCACATGCCGAGTCCACCATTCATTTCTTTAATCTCTTGGGACTTGGGAGCCTGATCGATGATCTCCTATAAATTGGGCCAACCCACCAAGGTCGAAGCCACCAAACTCGAGGTAGCCTCTTCACTCTGGCCAAAGCTCACCACATGGCTCTTCTGAGTGCAGTTCCCAGTGCCGCAACCAATGCTGCTCCCCATCTCCCTAGACTTGGCAGCAAGAGAGCTTGGTTGCCTCCTCTTGGAGGGAAAGCCTGGCAACCTCTTTCTGCTAATAAGACCTCCACTCTTCTGGTGTCTGTCGCTCAAAGCTGGGAGGTTCGGCTGCAGTTAATGATGTGGTGCAGGCCAAGCCTTCTGTTCTTTTGGGGAGGTCGAGCTTCCCTCCTGGGTTCACCTTTGGAGCTGCTTCCTCTGCCTTTCAGGTCACCCCGACCTTCTAAAACGATGGTCAAAACCATGGCCTTTCTATAAACAATTAAATATATGTAATCGGATTGAAGCATATAACATGTTTGCTTTTCTTCTATCATCATCTTTTTTTTTTTTTTTTGTCCCCTTCCCTTGCTATGTTGGCTGGTGATCATTGTCTTTTTTTCAGAAAATCCAAGTGACTGAAAACACCTTCAGCTTTTTTGTTACATATCTCAATTACTCGAACTTGAATCTTCCCGTTATATTTCCGTCATATATTATTATTCTTGGACATTCTCTCTCTGATGTATATTTTGTACTCTCACTCATCAATTATTTTGACCCTGTTATGAGCGCAGATAGAAGGTGGCGTGGATTCGAGGGGGCCCAACATATGGGACACGTTTTGCCGCGATTTCCCAGGTCTCTTGCTTTGACTCCTTTTTCTTTACCACTGTCGTCTCACTCCTTTTGTTGGGAACCGGCCACCCGAGTTGGTAGTGGCTCAAATCTTTGATACGGCCTCACGCAAGCACGCCGCTCTCAGACCGGCATTGGTTCACTCTTTAAAACTTTATTAAATTAAGAAAAATAGTGCTATAAATCACATCAGAACAGCTTGCAAAACGCAACATATTTTGAGATCTATGTCAGTTTCCAAATGTTAAAGTCTGGCACAAGGATTGCTGATGGATCTGAAAGAAAAATTTTAGTTTCTAATGAGTAATTAAAGGATCTTAACCGCAACTTTTTGATTTGTCGCTGCCCTCTCCAAGCCATGCCAGATGCCACATAGCTTTTTCCAAGCAAAAGAGTAAACATATTGCTCCATGATTCAAGTTTTGAAATCTCTCGTGTTCATATTTTTCCTCAGAAAAAGGTATAATGCTACTTTATGGGCATCATTCTGTTAGGTTTCATTCACTTGAATATTCTAACACGAGAAGAAAAAGAGAAGTTCATTAATGCATGATGGAGTGATATTATAAGAATCACATTACAAGATCAAATTAAAAATGAAGAGGCACTCATCCTGACATGGATTTGGGTTATAATCTCCATTCATATGCTTTTCTTCAAAAAAAGATGGTACTTTTTTATCTCTAGCAGATAGACAAAAAAATTGTATCAGCTAAAACTTGGGACGGCTCTTATCAACTGTACATTTAAGTCACATGATAACAGTCATTCCCTCCCCTATTTTTGAGAAGTAGGGCCGAAGGAATTATTTTATTTATTGACAAAGAGAACAAGTTAACCACCATTCAGTGGACAAGTTAATCTTCACATATGTTATTCGCCGTTGTCTGTCTTTTAATTTGTTTACATCACTATCATATACCTTTCTGTAATGATAACTAATATGATCATATTCATTGCACCTTCTTGGTGCACTCTTTCTACCACCCAGCATAATACATCTTTGTGAAGCACGCTAACCTTTTTATGTACTAACATGATACTTCTTTGTCATGGACTAACAAAACCCTTCATGTTATGCTATTTTGTGCATCTGGCCTCCTTGGTGCACTGCTGTTACCACACAGCATAATACATCACAACTTTTTGAAGCATGCCAACCTTTGTTCATTGTCATTTTGTGAAGCATGCTAACCTCTGCTTATTGTCTGCATGTACTAACATTTCTTCTTATACCATACCACACCATTGGGTCAAAAAAAATAGTTCTAGAGAATGATGGTCATATTAGCTTAGTCAACAGTACTTGACATTCTTCTTATGTGTTTCAAACAACATAGGATTTTGACTCGTGTTTAAACTAGTCATTTAGGATAATGTTTGCCGATAAAGTAACAAAAACAACAGCAGATAAATATATCATACCAATGCTAGGCGAGATTAAATAGCCAAGTTCCTCTGAAAGAAAGGCCATGCAATGGCTCGTTAACACCTATGAGCCAATAGTGCTGTGGAGGTAGATGTCGAGTCACGCATGTGTAGATGGTTAGCAACCAAGTCTTTCATTAGTGTAATTCTTATGCATGTAATTAAAAATTGTAGGTTTGCTTTCGCATCAACATGTGTGCATTTATTATGCCTTGGTTGATGGTGAGATTGACCCAACATGAATCCATGGACCCAAGTAAACCAATCCAATCATAATTATGCACCACATAAAAATTCGATTAGCCACCCAATAGCAAATCACCTTAAATTTGCATGACATCTTTTTTGAATTAAAGATATTGTTCTTTTAATTCTTGGCAGACAAAATTGCTGATAAAAGTAATGGGGATTTAGCCGTGGATTCATACAATCGCTACAAGGTGAAAACACTAGAATATATTTTCTAAAATTTGTTTTAGTTTGTTTGTTTTTTTTTTTGCCACCTTTTCTGTTATTAAAAAGGGAGATTTTGAAGATTTTATGTATCATTGCAGGAGGATGTGAAGATACTAAAAGATATGGGCATGGATGCCTATAGATTCTCCCTAGCTTGGTCAAGGATTTTACCAAGTAAGTTTTAACTCAATGCAATATTTTCTTTGATAAAATTGGTCCACACTGAAACCCCACTTTGTTTCTATCGAGAAATGGGGAATCTCTCTCTCTCTCTCTCTCAAGTGCACCAATTTGCTCTATATGCAGAGGGTTCAGTGAAAGGTGGAATCAGTAAAGAAGGAATTCAATACTACAACAATCTCATCAATGAGTTGATAGCTAATGGTAAAATTAAAAGAAACTTTTTATTATTTTAATTTTTGGTTTAATTATAATTTTTTATTATTCAAAATAACTTTATTATTATAGGTATCAAGCCCTTTGTGACATTATTTCATTGGGATGTCCCGCAAGCCCTTGAAGATGAGTATGGAGGTTTCTTGAATTACAAGATTGTGTAAGAACCTCGTTTTAGTAATAAATTTTTCTTTTAATTTATTTATATACAATATTTCACCTTTTGATCTAATATTCATTGTTTACTGGCCCACTAATATATTAGAATAGACATTATACTTATTAATTCTATTTTTATTTGTAGTGATGACTTTAAGGACTTTGCTGAAATATGTTATCAAGAATTTGGAGATAGGGTCAAGCATTGGATCACATTGAATGAACCATGGACATTTAGCAGCCTTGGATATAGCCTTGGAACTCATGCTCCAGGTCGATGTTCTCAATTTCTTGGCTGCCCAACAGGTGACTCTACAACAGAACCATATATTGTTACACACAATCTTATCTTAGCCCATGCTGCAGCAGCTAGACTCTACAAAGATAAATTTCAGGTAAATATACAATTTGAAAGTTAAAAAATGATATAGATTTTATTTTATGAAATGTGTTGCAAAATATTTATAAATAATAAACTATTTTTAGACTATACATAGCTTCATACTTAAAAGGGTTATTTAGTTATATCTCATTGCTAAAATCTTTATTGATTTCATACATATAGCAGGCCCATACTTGTTACCATTGCCATATGTCATTATTGTTTCAATGCTCATATTATATATTTTTCTATCTTTAATGTATTAAGTAGAATTAATTTCTCTCTCAAAAGCTTTGGAAAAGTATGTTGCTTCATATTATAGAAGTCTAGTAAATAAGTCACATAGCATTAGGAAGCATTAAACTCTTATATACATGCATAAAAATATTACTTTTTATATATCTGTGTATATGCATATGTATATGCCTACATGTGTGTTGGCCCAGATGGCAACCCAAAAGGGGGGGTTGAATTGTGTTCTTTAAAAAATTTAACACTTTAAAGCTATGTGCTGATTTGAAAGTGGTTGAGTGCAATGAATAGATAAATGCTAAGAATAAATAAATGAGATAGAGAGAGACAAAGCATGGCAAACACAAAGATTTTATAGTGGTTCGGTGTATCCAACACCTACGTCCACTCCCAAGCTTTACTTGGGCCCACACTATAATCCACTTGATTACAGTTGAGTTGTTTTACAAGGTCACAACTCAAACTTATTGTTTTCCCGGGTCACAACGAACCCAGCTGTTTTTTTGGGCTCACCAGCATAAAACCCAACCACAAGCTAACCTTAGCTTGTCTCCAGGTATACTGCCTCCACTAATTCAATTCCCTGATTAAATTAGCCAACAACAATGAAAAATAGAGTTTACAATACAAGACAGCTCCTTAAGTGAGCAAATATGCAATTAAATAAACAAGGGTAAGAAAGCATGTTTGAAGGGAATTTGATTTGAGCTTTTCTTCTTTTCTTCTTTTCCTCTTCTCCTTTGAAATATTGAATCAGGCCTCAGCTCAGATTCTTCACAAAAATTGTAGTTGAGAAGTTGGGAAAAAATAGGGCTTTGCTTTCTTTTTCTTCACTTGGAAAATCCTCCAATTTTGAACTTGAATGCTTTGGATTTCTCTTTTGGACTCTCTTGGGTTGATGGATTTAAGCTCTGAGTTTTTCCTTTTAATTTCTCTCTCAAGATTTTTGGATTTTTCACAAAATATTTCTCTTTCTCCGTTCTATTCTCCCCTCTCTTTTCAAACAGACGGTCCCCCTTTTTATAGATCCCTTAATCCAAGATTAGGTGGAAAAAAATAGCCGTTGGAAAATAGTTGGATTGCTTTTACACACAAAGAAAAATAGCCGTTAGAGATTAGGTGGAAAAATATTGCCGTTGGAGTCCGTGCTGACATTTGAAAATTCATTCCTGACAGGTTGGAGTCGGCTCCAACTTTTCAGGTGTCGGCTTCAAATCGGGGTGTCCAAAAATAGTAATAAGAAGTTCGTTGAGGAGTCGGCTCCAAAAAGTTAAGTGTCGGCTCGGCGCCATCGGAAGTCGGCTCCGAAATTCAAAGGTGTCAACTCTAACTTTGTCCAAAAACATGCTCTCTATTCTCAGGTTAGAGTCGGCTTCAAAAACTTAGGTGTCGGCTCCGCAACTTTTAGGTCTCGGCTCCCGAACTCCAGGTGTCGGCTCTGGAAACTGATGCAGAAACTACTTCTCTGTATCTTAGATTGGAGTCAGCTCCGAAACTCTAGGTGTCGACTTTGGACCATGCCGAAATTGTAGAAAGGTTCTGATACGCCCTAGGTCGGCTCCTGACTGTTTGGGTGTTGACTCTAAGTTCTGAACTTACATATTTTTCTTACACCATTTGACTGATTAAACATTTTTAATCCCTGAAACACTTATTGAATTTGTCAGAAACATAGTGAATATACTCATGTCTTTTGTTAATCATCAAAATCAATACTTGGGTCAACAATAGTGCCTATTAGAACTCTTACAATTGCTTTTTTCTATTTGCATTAAAATCAACTCATTAGTTTAAAGAGTTAGAACACTAGAGAACTTATAGGATACCCTCTTCCCTTCAAAAAAAAATAAAAATAAAAAGAGATGGTAAATGTAGGGTAACAAATGCATTTATCACTTGAAATATAATGTTATCAACAATTTAGAAGTGTTAATCCTTTGTCAAATAAGGTACTTTCCCATTTATCTAAAATTCATTTGCATATAACATTGTTTCATAAATTCTTTTTTTTGAAAAGTAGTAAATAAATTATATTGGTACAGTTTTCACATATAATTAGTTTCTATAGTTACTCAAGTATTTAAAATATACCTTGAATTTAGTGTCAATTATTTTGTAGGCCTCACAACAAGGAGAAGTGGGAATTACATTGGTGAGCATGTGGTATGAACCATATGATCACTTGCATATGAATGATGAGGCAAAGGCTAGGGCTCTTGACTTTATGCTTGCATGGTAAGTTTATACAAAACATAAATAATTTAAAATACAAATATTCATGTGTATATTTATAATATATTATTTTTGTTAATAATCATAAGTTGTACTCTTTTCTTATATTATTTATAAGAATATGTTATTATGCACTAAAAATTATTGAAATGCTTATAGATTGTAGTACAACTTTTGCATAAATATATCTATAATTTATTTTTTAAATTATATTTAAATGTTTAAGTAGCTAGAAAGCTGGCATTATTATATCTCTATAAAAGAACTAGCATCCTTATTTATTAAAAAGCCTAGTCTTTAAATTCATGAGCAAACGCAGTAAAATTTTAATTTTAAAAAATAATCACAAGATCTATATATATGCTTAAATTCAACTGATCTATATATCAATATTTTGTGCAGACATTTTATCAAAGCATAATATTTTGTAATTATTATATTTCCTTCTCAACTAATAGTGATTAACTAAAAAAGAATACATGTTAATTAGATCTAGAAAAGATTGTTGTTAAAAAAGATGTGATACTAATTATTTTGAATCAAATGCATGTTATAGTACCTTAAAATTGATGATCTATATCCACTTTGAAGTAAAATTATCAATATGTTATGAAAATTTATGCATAAAAAATAGAGTTTCTATGTACATGTTAATTTTTTATTTTTTAATACATCTCATGATACTTTTGTTATCATCAGGTATATGGACCCATTAGTTTGTGGAGATTATCCTTTCAGTATGAGAGCCATAGTAAGGGATAGGCTTCCATACTTCACTGATGAAGAAAAAAGTTTCATCAAGGGTTCTTTTGATTTCATCGGTCTCAATTACTATACAGCAAGATATGCACGTACTCTTCCAATATTACCAAATGAACAACCTCCTACTCATTTTCAAGATACATATGCCGAACAATTAGGTAAAATTCTATAATCTCATATATAACTTATTTAATATTTGGTGGTGGTAGAAGTGTTATAAGTCAACATGTCAAATGAATATAATTTTTGAAGCATATATGCTACTTATCAGGTGAATAAATTGTGATGACAATGAAATTAGTCTAGTTTCTTGTAGAGACAAATAAAAAATACAAACAATCTTATTTTATTTGGGTTTTAAGTTGTTTAACCTATCTCATATTAAAGATACATCACTTTATCTTCCAAAATATTATTAGTATACCATGTTAAAGTTAAAGAATTATACTATTGTCCATTAGAAGTTATATATATCAATATATTTATTTATGTAGTATCTAATTTAACCTTTTTTCTTAACCAATGACCAAATTTTTACTATATGTCAATATATTTATTTCTATAGTATAAAATTTATCCTTATTTTTCTTATTCAAAAACCAAATATTTACTAAGATATGTTAGGCCTTTGTTTAAATTATCATCATGAATTCATTGATTATGCTAGAAATACAATAAAAAAGAATATCTAGAAGTAGACCATGATACCTAGAATAAAATGATAGGTCAAAGTTTAGAATTTTGGATTTGGTTTTGATACTAACATTTTATCTATATTATATTTATTCTAATTACTAATTTGTTCATGTATTTCCATGCAGAGGATAAGAATGGAGTTCCAATAGGTGATGAGGTAAACCCATGGCTTTTTAGTTTTATATTTTATTTTAAGACATAAAAACTTAAGATTCATTAGATTGTCTTTAATGATTAGCTAAAAATGTAATTTTAAATTAAACATATATGATTTATAATTAACAATACACCTACGAAAAGGTAAGTTATAGATAAAAATATATATACTTGAGAGGACTTTAGTTAGGACATAAAGATGGTGGCTCATTAAATGAATAACTAATATTATTTAACCAACTGATATTGCAAATTTAATAATAATAATATCA
This sequence comes from Calamus simplicifolius, assembly GCA_900491605.1. Taxonomy (NCBI): domain Eukaryota; kingdom Viridiplantae; phylum Streptophyta; class Magnoliopsida; order Arecales; family Arecaceae; genus Calamus; species Calamus simplicifolius. Next base: position 77,160 of record UESW01004974.1, on the reverse strand, counting down.
ACATCTTTAATAGGATTAATGGCAATGTTATTCATAAATGACTAACACTATTAATTCTCATTGCATTTTCAGTCAGGTACTTGGATATATGTGTACCCAGATGGAATAAAGGACCTTTTGAGGTATATAAGGCGGAGGTATCACAACCCTCCAATCTACATCACTGAGAATGGTTAGTATTTATATGTTATAACTCTTCTTAGTTATTTTATGATTATAAACATCTAGTATGTATGAATTATTATATATTCTTTTATTAGTTATAATTATGACATGATGAATTTTGATATTTGATGATAAAGTTGCAATATCTATATTTTCTCTTTTTGTGCTTTTTTTTATTATGCACATCTAATCGACATAGTTGATATGATAGTATAGGTATAATATCCCTTATTGAAGTGATGTGAATTTAATGCCTCATGTAAAATCTCATCTTTAGAAAATATAAATGGGTTGTGTTTTAATCCAAACACAAAGCTAAAATAAATAATTTATATTTGGACTGAATTTCATTAAAGTGTAATAAATATGATTTATCTAGAGAAATGGATCTCAAATATCATTTTAATTCTTATTAGTAATCCTATAAAGGTAGGTTGGTTTCTCTCATAACATGTCTTGATTTTTATCAAAAAAAAAATAATTCTCCTAAAAATATTGATTTTATACTATATAACCAAGTAGTAAGTTTCTTTGTCAACATGGAAAAATTTATATGATTGTTTGAAAGATCCCTCCACTTGATATATGGTGTGAAGATACAAAATACAAAATGAACTAATGAAACTAAGGTCCATAGGATTAATTACGATTAACCTTTATTTTCTTCTTATTAAGAAACCACAATAATTGTTAAATAATTTAATATTCATAATTACTAGATCACTTGCAACACCAAAATAATTTATTTATATGAAAACTAATAATATTTAGTTCTTGATAACATAATCATAATTTGACACGTGGCAATCATATATTACTATTTATAAAGCACTTTCATTGTAAAAATTTTTAGATCACCTTTATACAGTAAATTTATATTAGTTATAGAATTTCAAATGAAATGTATTTCACTAGAAGTGGTTAGTTAAGATCATTTCCTATGAATTTTTTAGCTTATCCAAACAAAGCATGCAGCAAGTTGCTGAAAATTCCTACAACTTATACTATAGAGAATTTTAAACCTAGCTAGTATAATTTAATAAATTTAAATTTTGTTTTATAAATTTATTTAATGCACTTGACAGGAACGTGTGAGGTGGATAGACCGGATTTGCCATTGGAAGAAGCACTAAATGATTTGCATCGGAAGGACTACTTGCATCTTCATTTAAGTGCAATTAGACAAGCCATGTGGTAAGTTATAATAAAGGTTTACATTATAATATTAAAAATTCATTTGTGGAATATGTAGAATATATTTGAAGGATAATATATCAAAATAAAATAAAGAAAATAATAAAAAATGGTCCTAAAGAGAAGAAGATGAATTATGTGATTCATTACATTCAATTCAATATTTCATCAAGCTAAAATTTCAAGCAGTTTGCTTCCTCGATAGCTTGCACCGATTTCAACATTTAAGTTTGAAAACAATGAAACATATCATACAATAATATAATGTATAGGCAGTATCATAAGTTATTCTTCTTTAATGGCTATATTTTTTTAATATATAAGAAAAAGAGTGATTTAATGCGAGCATATACTGCTCACTAATGGTATACCATACTTAAAAGATGAATCTTAAATATATATATATATATATATATATATATATATATATATATTGTTTTATTTAAATGTTTTTAGTACACATATTGCACACAAAACAAGTATTGTAGTTCTTGAACATTATTTAAACTATTTATCATGACTACAAAAAGTTGTTAGCAGTTATTCCCTCTAACACCCTAATTATTTGTTGTTCTAAATTTTTACAGGTTAGGAGTGAACGTGAAGGGGTACTTTACATGGTCTCTCACAGATAATTTTGAATGGAATGAGGGTTATACCCAACGTTTTGGGATTCACTATATTGACTATAAAGATGATCTCAAGCGATACCCCAAAGACTCAGCCAAGTGGTTTACCCAGTTTCTTAAATCTTAATCTTATCATATTTAATGAAGAGAATGGTGGATAAAACTCTCTCTCAGGGAGTTGGTAGCTATGTTTGATGGTTCTGGGTTATTATTTGCAATGTCGATGGTCGACTTGAATGTAACTTAGATTTGGATAAGACTTTTATTATCAATCAGTTTATAATGATTGATTGCTACCGTTGAAAATTTATTTTAGAATCTCCATGATGATATTATTATGTGTCTTTAGCTCATGTTGATGTGCATTTAGCTCATGCTGATGGCGGATGAAAAAAACCCAAAAAAACAAAAGAAAAATACAAAGAAAATAAGTACTCTAAGAAAATAACTATACTATTGAAAAATAACCACTTCAAGGCATACAAGCAACTATTCCAAATAAATTTTTAAGCTATAAGTCATCTGGTAGATTGGATCTATCTAAATTATTTTCCTCTCAAATTGTATGCTCAAATAGCTATTGGCCACAAGAGCGTAGCATATCATTCCTTCGAACAACATTGATTTTGAAGTAATGTGACGAATTGCTGGGACGTCTTTCAAGTGATTGTTGGCTAGCAGTGACGTAAGATTGTTGGTAGCCAACCGTTGCCCACTGTGATGAAGTGTGGCTGGCCAATGTTGCGTTAGATGGTCTCCATGGAAGAGGTATAAACTGCCTCACTGTTCTCCACAGTGATGGAACCGTACACCTAGAAGCTGTTGCTTCTCAGTTGCAATGCCACATTGTGAATCAAATGGGCGAGGACCCGTGCAAGATGTGGCATTGAGGTACATTTCTTCTCTCTCTCTCTCTCTCTCTCTCTCTCTCTCTCTCCGTGTGAACTGGACATATATATTTTCCACCCTTTATTCCATGAATAGCTTATACCGGTTAAACTGGAGCGTGGCATCCAATTGATCGAGTCACTGCTGGTGGGGATTTATATACATGGATTCAAGTGGCGAGCAGCGTACAAACTTCAGCGCCTGCTTGCACAAGCCACCAAGCTGCTCGGATGACAAGGGATGGGATAAAAACCATATAAAGGAGTGAGGTGAGGTCAGTGAGTGGAGAAGGTTAAAAGAGAAAAATATCTGGTGAAAGAATATTTTATTCTATGTATAATAAATAAAAAGCTTTCCATCGACATTTACCAGAAGTTTCGACTCTCATCTTACCTGCTTCTCTGCATGAAGACGAAGTATGGATAAACTCTATTACAAACAATATCAGATAGAGAACTAGTAATCTTGATTTTTTTTTGTTTCTTTTTCCTTTTTTTTTTTTTGGGAGACTACTTGCTGTTCGGTTGTTTCCGACACAGATTATTTTGAAAGAGAAACTAGGGTAGAAGAAAGGTTCTTTCAGGAAAAAAAATAGATCTATATTTTCATTAAGCACATCACCATATAAATATTTTTTCTTAATTCTATGGATAAACATAATACATCTTTTGATCTTATCCATTGAGGCTACCATACCAAAGCATAATAAAATAGGCCAATTATGTAAAAGCCCAATAAAGACTAAAATAAAAAATAACTAACAACCATTATATTTTAATACTCTCCTTTAATGGTTGTACTTGGATACCCATGATATCTTTAAAATGAATGAATTTCTTCTTGGGTAGTGCCTTGGTGAAGATGTCTACAATTTTTGGTCTTCAGTCTTCACATACTTGACTTCAATTTCTTTTTCTTCGACCACATCTCTTATGAAATGGTACTTGATTTTGATGTGCTTGGTGCGGCTGTGATATATAGGATTCTTTGTCATAGAAATAGTAGATTTGTTGTCACATATAAAGTAGTAGCTTCTTCTTACTTCTCACTGATCGCTATCATTGGCGATCAAAAATAAAACCTACTCACTACTATAGCTAGTGGAGAATCGGGATCGTATCCTCGATGATCAAGGGCAATTATTTATGAAAAAGAAAAAAAATATCTGTAGATTATATTAAGAGTAACTGTTATTAAAGATAATAACTAATTAATTAATGAAATTAAAATAGCAGAAAAAATAACCCAGGAATCCAAATCCACCATGCAAACAAGTTTTATCTTCTTTCTTTATGCTGCACTAGCAATAATTTTTGCAAATTTAAGGTTAGAATAATTTATCTCTTGTCAGGCATGTATCATATCAGAAGATCACGGCACGTCCGCTTAGAGTATAAACTATCTAATATTTGCAAGGTTAAGGGTCTAATCCATCATATTACGATCTGTCTCTCTAAGGCACGTACCGTATTCTGAGATCACAGTGCGTCGATAGTAGGTACATGCCGTGTATGCCAGATCAAAACCTCGATCAGAAAAATAACTCAAAAGATATAATAAAGAAGAGCATAATTTTTATTGCATAGAAATTAAGAATAAAAAGAAAGATAAAACCTGATTACATGCTTTATCATTATCCCAAGTTGAAGGAATCTAGCCATGCATTGTTGCCACCAGTATTCTCTTCATAATTTTCCTCTTTCAGGCCTAAATAGAATAATCTAAATAAAAGAAGAATAAAAAGAGCTTTGTAGAAACTCCTCCCCCCAAACTACTGCCTGAAGTCCTCCTTTTACAGAGCTCATCTAGGGTTTCCTCCAAGTCAAAGTTGGAGTCAATCGGGCGCTTAAGATCGTTCAGATATTGTGAGAAAATTTTTAACCATCCGTTCAACATCACCTGCTTTAGTTTGCACCATAATCATGCAAAACCATCTCTTTCTTCCTTTTTGACAAACCGAGTCGTGATTTGAGTATCGTCTGCATCGTTGGACTCCAAAATTGAGCTCTTTACATATATAGGCTCCTTTTCTACAAACATCCATAAAAATTATCCATTCTTAATAAATTTAAAGTAATCAATATTTATTTTAATAGTTAAATTGTGATAATAAATAGACTTATCATACCCTTCAACTTAATCATTACTGGTCCCTTAGCAATGTAATTAAAATAAAACCATGTGTCACTAAAATTCTCTTTTGCAAAATTAAATCTAGGCTTAAGGTTGAAAGAAGCTAGCAGTATCACTAACTAAGTATTGAGTTTCTGAAGTAAATTTTGTAGTCAAAACTATCAGAAACTTTCTTAGAGTTCGTCTATAGATCTACATCACTTATGTTTGTGATGGCTAACTTAGCATTTCGGTACAAGCTTGTAAGAAATAATGGTATCTTCGGTTATCACTTACTTTGATCAATTTTTTATACATCCTTAAATTAAGCACATGACCTAAGATAGCTTTCACACTACCTAATATATATATTATTTATTTATTTATATTTTTTTATTTTTTGAGCGATATCTTCAATTGCCCATTTTTTGATGCGAACAATAACGCTTACTTAGGCGAAGGTGCCCGGTTACTCGATAAAAACCAATGTTTAGACTTGTTTTTCTTTTATATATATTTATTATTATTTTATTAGAGAGGTAGCTCTTTCTTAAATTCAAGTTTCTCTCATTGGGATGTATATCAATTACCAATTTTTAGTAATAATTGAATCTCCAATTGACCTTACAACTAATACCTAATTTATCTCGTCAATGTACATGTGCAATGAAAGTGCTAATAGCCTTTAGATGACCTAAGTAGGTTACTAAAAGTCTAACCAGCTAGTCTACACCTTGTCTCTCTATAGTAATTAGCCAATCTTTCTAATTCTACTACCTTTTCCTAGTCAATTTTGCTCAATAATTTCTTTCACAGCATATGATTTATAAAATTTTTTAATTTTTTAAAAATGCCAAGGTATTTTTAAAATATTTTTAAAAAAGGTTTCTCTTACCCCCAACTTAATTTTCATTGTCGTTAATGAAGTAAGAAAGAATAAACAAGAAGAAACATCACCTAGACAAGATATGCCTTGTGTAATGTTAGGAGTGACCATGCGGAGTAGTCTCTTATTCCCAAAAATAAGAATCATGAAAATAAAGGTTAGAACATAAAAATTTTGGGTTGCCTTCCAAAAAGTGCTAAGTTTAACGTCTTTAGCCAAACATCATGGCTCACTTTGATTACCATTATTAAGAAGTTTGATGATCTCTTCCCTTACTACTTCCTTCATGGTTGGTTTAAGTTTTCTTTGGGGGTCTTTTATAGGCTTGGTTTTCTTCCTTAAGTGAATCCTATGTTGAACGATTGAGGGGCTAATCCCTTTTATGTTAGCCATGGTCTATCCTAACGCTTCTTTATTCTCATTCAATAGTTCTTCTTTTTGTGAGGAGTCTAGGTCGGTTGAAATAATCACAGGAAAGATTTTTGATGGACCTAGATATGCATAGTTAAGATGCTTGGGAAGTGGTTTCAGTTCTAATTTGGGTGCTTCCTTTATTGATGGTTTGGGTAATGGTTCAGGCACTTTCTCTAGTGGTTCAGTTAGAAGTTTCCATCTTGATTTTTTATCAATTATAGCAATCTCATTTATTTGCTCTCCATCTTGGTTTATGTAAGTTTCTAGGTCAAGATCTTCATCACTAAGGTCAATTGGATCAAAAACAGTATCTTAAACATAATTTGAGTCACTCGTTTGATGTGTATTGGTAAGATTAAAAATATTAAGATCAATTGACATATTTCCGAAGGAAAGTTTTATTAATCCATTTTGGTAATTAATTAGGGCATTAGCTGTGGCAAAAAATGGTCTACCTAAAATCACTGGAATGTGGCTCTTTGGGTTTGTCACCGGTTCAGTTTTTAAATTACAAAATCCACCGGATAGATAAAGTCACCAACTTTGATCAATATATCCTCTACTATTCCCTTGGGTACTTTCAATGAGTGATCTGCTAGTTGTAGGGTCATTTTCGTAGGCTTTAGTTCTCCTAACCCTAGTTGCTCATATACAGAGTATGACAATATATTAACACTTTCCCTAAGTCTAATAGAGCCCTGTTTATAAGGGTGTTCCCCATAATGTATGAACTAGTGGGTGACCACGGATCTTTGTATTTCACTGGCATGTGGTTTGATAGGTAAGGGCTCACACTGGCTGCCAGAAAGGCTCTCTTGGACACTTGATGGCCTTCTTTTTGGTACATAGATCCTTAAGGAATTTGGCATAGGCTGGGATCTATTGGATCATGTCCAGTAAGGGAATATTCACTTTAACTTGCTTAAAGACCTCCAAAATCTTATCGAATTGAATTGAATTTCGATTGAACTTAAGTCTATTTAAGAATGGTGCTACAACCCTAATTTTGGTTTATCTCCTTCTAACATAGGCTCATTGATAAGTCTATTTATTATCCCAATTTAACTATTAAAATAAATATTAATTACTTTGAATTTATTAAGAATTGATACTTTTTATGAATGTTTGTAGAAAGAAGCCTATAAATGGAAAGAGCTCAATTTTTGGAGTCCAATGATGCAGATGACACTCAAATCAGGATTCGGTTTATCCAAAAAGGAAGAAAAAGATGATTTCGCATAATTTCCAGTGCAAACTAAGGTAGGTGATGTTGAATGGATGGCTGAGAAATTTTCTCACAATATCTGAATGATCTTGAGCGTCCGATTGACTCCAACTTTGATTAGGAGGAAACCCTAGATGAGCTCTATAAAAGGAGGACCTCAGGCAGTAGTTAGGAGGAGGAGTTTCTACAAAGCTCTTTTTATTCTTCTTTTATTTAGATTATTGTATTTAGGCCTGGGAAAGAAAAATTATGAAGGGGATGCTGGCAGCAGCAATGCGTGGCTAGATTCCTTCAACTTGGGATGATGATGAAGCCTGTAATCAGGTTTTATCTTTCTTTTTATTCTTAATTTCTATGCAATAAAAATTATGCTTTTCTTTATTATATCTTTTGAGTTATTTTTTTGATTAAGGTTTTGATTTGGCATACACGGCCTGTACCCTCTATCGACGTACCGTGATCTCAGGATACGGTACGTGCCTAAGAGAGACAGATCGTAGTATGATAGATTAGACCCTTAACCTTGCAATTATTAGATAGTTTATACTCTAAATGGACGTACCGTGATCTTCTGATATGGTCTGTGCCTGATAAGAGATAAATTATTCTAATTTTAAATTTGTAAAAATTATTACTATTGTAACATTAAAAAAAGAAGAAGATAAAACCTGTTTGCATGGTGGATTCGAATTCCTGGGTTGCTTCTCTTGCTATTTGAATTTCGTTAATTAATTAGTTGTTATCTTTTAATAACCGCTATTCTTAATATAATCCTTTATAGATAAATTTTTTTTTTCTCTTTCGTAAAATAATTGCCCTTGATCCCCGAGGATACGATTCCGATTCACCACTAGCTATAGTAGTGAGTAGGTTTTATTTTTGACCGCCAATGACAGCGATCAAATTTTGGCGCTGTTACCGGGGATCCAGGCACGATTCTTCACAAAAAAAATAAAAAAAAATTATTACAATTTTTTTCTTATTTTTAATTTTTCATTGTTTCATTATTATTATTTCTTCTATATAAAAGAAAAAAGTAAAAAAAAAATCTTTTTTTGTTGAATAGTTATTGCTCTCTTTAGCTTATTGCTTTTTTATATAGTTACCTTAATTGTTAGATTTTCTTATTTTCTTAACATAAAAAAATTACTTTCCTTCTTATCACAAATCCACTTTTAACCTAATCAACTTTTCCTTTTAATTAACTTACCTTAAAAGAATCTTAAATAATTAAAACCCTAAGACACTTTCCATAAAACATAATTAATTTAAGAAAATAACATAATAATAATAATACATAAATAAAAATAAAATATAATAAAAATAAAAAATATTTTATTTCTATTCTTAGATTGACTTAGGTAAATTTATTTTCTATGAAACTAAAAAATTTTTCAATGACATCTCATAATTTATTAAAAATTAGAAACTTAATCATAAAAATCTTAAAAAAAATAATCAGATTAATTTTGTTTGATAATTTCAAGAGGTGGACATCTGCTTGTTGCATAGCATTTTCATAATTAACTTTAAGGGCACAAACCCCTAATCAAGATAAGGTAGGAATTTTATCACCATTCCTTGGCCCACAAACCACATCCTTCATTTTGCATTAACCCAAACTTTTAACTCTAAAATTAACTAGACATCAGCCCCTAAGGAACTCGAGCTCAATAGGACAAGGCACCCAAAAGAGTTGGACCGGGTTGAGATTGACTGCTTAACTGGTGTCTAGAAAAGGAAAGAAAAGTGGTTACTTAATTGGTTCTGTTCGCTTACCTAGTAAGCAACAGGGGGACCCCTACTGACCTTACCCTTAACTGGCTAGTTAATCAGCTAATTTTTGACTTGAAAGGCACCAAGGCGGTCTTGGAAGTTAGGAGCTGTCTAGATCTAGGGTAAACCTAGAGTAGAGAGTCTAATCTTTGTTAACTTGATTGCTAAGAATTATTAAACCCTAATTAAATTATTCATTGCTCTTAGTTCTAGGAATCTTTTAGGATATTTTCTTTAGAATCTTCTCCTTTCTCTTCTATTATATTAGTTAAAAAAAAAAACAACTAAATTACTGTTTGCTTTAGAGTGTATTGGTAGGGTATATGCTTTGTCACCGATCGTTACAATCCAACCTTATACCCTTAAACCCTGAAATAGAGAGAACTTGTAGAGAAAACAGAGCACGCATTATGGATCTTAATTAAGAAAATAATCCACCACGTCAATTGAAGGAGTACTTCGCTCCTTCACAATATACATATTCACCATGCATATAAGTACCCCCAGTAGAGGCTGTTCAATATGAAATTAAGTCCAGTGTAATCCAAATGTTACCAGCTTTTTATGGATTTACAAACGAATATCCCTATAAACACTTAGATGAATTCTTAGAAATTTGCTCAACTGTTAAGATTCAAAATTTCTTCGATGAGGCACTTAGGCTTAAGTTATTCCCTTTCTTCCTAAAAGATAGATCCAAGTATTGGTTAAATTCATTAGATATTATAATTTCAACTTGGGACCAACTTCAGAGGGAATTTCTTAAGAAATACTTTCCTATAGGAAAAAAGAATCAAATTAAAAAAGCCATAACCAATTTTTCTCAGTTAGAGAGAGTAATGTTTCATAAAACGTGGGAGAGATTAAAAGAATTAACTAGGAAAGTAATGTTTCATGAAACGTGGGAGAGATTAAAAGAATTAACTAGGAAATGTCCGCACCATGCAATACCTAAATGGCAGTTAGTTCAATGATTTTATGATGGATTGTCAGAAAAGCATCGACAAATGGTGGATGCCTCATGTGGAGGAACATTTATGCTAAAAAATGACATGAGGCATGGCAGCTTTTTGAAACTTTAAGTGAAAATTTATGATACCACATGTCTGCTGCCTGTAGAGATCCTCCCAAAGAACCTAAGAGAGGGAGAATATACAACATAGGTCAGTCTATAGACATCTTTATCAAAATTGATGAACTATCCCAAAAACTTGATCGAATTCTACAAGTTGGAAACACCTCTTCCCCATCTACTCAATTACATGAGGCTTGTATAATTTGTTCAAGTCCGACCCATTCTATAGGTGAATGTCTAGCCGCATACCAATTTCCTGAGCTTATTCAAGAGCAAGCCTACCCAGCCCAAACCCGAATGGCTCCAAGACCAGGAAATGATCCAAATTTGAATACTTACAATCCTGCCTGGCAAAATCATCCAAATTTTTCATGGAAACCCCAACCTATCATCAGTCCAACATCAATTAGGCCTAACCATTAGGAGACCCAATTTAGAAGCATGTCGTATTCCCAATATCCAAGTGCTCCTCAACATTCACCAAATAATTATGATCCTACTTTCGAAGAGAATGTGTTACAAGCATTGAAAGGGCTAGAAATGAATACTTAACTTCTTCACTCACACACACAATCCATTACAAAACTAGAAACCCAGATAAGTCAACTAGCCACAGCATTCAATGAAAGAGAATGGGGTACGCTACCGAGTCAGCCCGAAGCTAACCCTAGGAACCTAAACATCCAAGGATCCAAACAAGGAGCCCAGATTAACCAACTAAGTGTCATTCATACATTAAAATCTGGAAAATAAATAGATAATCAGATGGATACACATGAAGAAGAAGAATTAGAAGTCCCACCACTTGAACAACTTATTGAGCTGGATTAGCCCGAAACACCTGAGGCATCAGAGTCTAATATAATGCCTAACCCACCAGCTGAGCCAATGTCAGAAGAAGATAAACAAAAATTAGGATTGTAGCACCATTCCCAAATAGACTTAAGTCCAATCAAAATTTAGCTCAATTCGATAAGATTTTAGAGGTCTCTAAGCAAGTTAAAGTGAGCATCCCCTTACTGGACACGATCCAACAAGTTCCAGCCTATGCCAAATTCCTTAAGGATCTATGTACCAAAAAGAAGACCATCAATGTGCCCAAGAAAGCCTTTCTGGCAGCCAGTGTAAGCTCTTATCTATCAAACCATATGCTAGTAAAATACAAAGATCCAGGATCACCCAATATTTCATGCATTATGGGGAACACCCTCATAAATAGGGCTCTATTATACTTAAGAGCAAGTGTTAATATATTGCCATACTCTGTATATGAGCAACTAGGGTTAGGAGAACTAAAGCCTACGAAAATGATCCTACAACTAGCTGATCACTCTTTGAAAGTACCCAAGGAAATAGTAGAGAATGTATTGATCAAAGTTAGTAACTTTATCTACCCATTGGACTTTGTGATTTTAGAAACTGAACCGATGAAAACTCAAAAAGCCACATCCCAATGATTTTAGGTAGACCATTTTTGGCCACATCTAATGCCCTAATTAATTATCGAAATGGATTAATGAAACTCTCCTTTGGAAATATGTTAATTGATCTTAATATTTTTAATATTACCAATACACATCAAACGAGCGACTCAAATTATATTCAGGATACTGGTTATGATTCAATTGACCTTAGTGATAAAAAGCTTGACCTAGAAACCTGCATAAACCAAGATGGGGAGCAAATTAATGAGGTTGCTATAATTGATGAAAAATCAAGATGGAAACTTCCAACTGAACCACTAGAGAAAGTACCTGAACCATTACCCAAACAATCAATAAAGGAAGCACCCAAATTAGAAATGAAATCACTTCCCAAGCATCTCAACTATGCATATCTAGGTCCATCAGAAATCCCGCCTGTGATTATTTCAACTGACCTAGACTCCTCACAAGAAGGAAAACTATTGAATGAGAATAAAGAAGCGTTAGAATGGACCATGGCTAACATAAAAGGAATTAGCCCCTTGATCATTCAACATAGGATTCACTTAAAGGAGAAAACCAAGCCTATAAGAGACCCCCAAAGAAAACTTAAACCAACCATGAAGGAAGTAGTAAGGGAAGAGATCATCAAACTCCTTGATAATGGTAATCAAAGAGAGCCATAACGTCTGGCTGAAGACGTTAAACTTAGCGCTTTTTGGGAGGCAACCCAAAAATTTTATGTTCTAACCTTTATTTCATGATTCTTATTTTTAGGAATAAGAGAGTACTCTGCACGGTCACTCCTAACATTACACGAGGCATATCTCATCCAGGTGGTGTTTCTCCTTGTTTTATTCTTTCTTACTTCATTGAGGACAATGAAAATTAGGTTGGGAGGTAAGAGAAATCTTTTTGAAAAATATTTTGAAAACACCTTGGCATTTTTTTAAAAATTTAAAATTTTTATAAATCATGTGTTGTGAAAGAAATTATTGAGCAAAATTGACTAGAAAAAGGTAATAGAGTTAGAAAGTATTGGCTAATTACTGTAGAGAGCCAAGGAGTAGACTAGCTAGTCAGACTTTTAGTAACCTACTTAGGTCATGTAAAGGCTATTAGCACTTCCATTGCACATGCACACTGACGAGGTAAATTAGGTATTAGTTGTAAGGTCAATTGGAGATTCAATTATTACTGAAAATTAGTAATTGATATACACCCCAATGAGAGAAACTTGAATTTAAGGAAAGACCTACTTGCCCGATAAAAAAATAAAAATAAAAAAATAAATAAATAAATAATATATATATATATATATATATATATATATATATATATACGTCTAAACATTGGTTTTCCATCGAGTAACGGGCACCTTCGCCTAAGTAAGCATTGTTGTTCGTGTCAAAAAATGGGCAATGTGAAGATATTGCTAAAAAAATTAAAAATAAATAAATAAATAAATAAATATATATCAGGCAGTGTGAAAGCTACCTCAGCTCATGTGCTTAATTTGAGGGTGTATAAAAAATTGATCAAAGTAAGTGATAAGCGAAGATACCATTGCTTCTTACAAGCTAATACCGAAATGCTAAGTTAGCCATCACAAACATAAGTGCTGTAGATCTATAGATGAACTCTAAGAAAGTTTCTAATAGTTCTGACAGCAAAATTTACTTCAAAAACTCAATACTTAGTTAGTGATACTGGCTATCTTCTTTCAACCTTAAGCCTAGATTTAATTTTACAAAAGAGAATTTTAGTGACGTATGGTTTTATTTTAATTACATTGCTAAGGGACTAGCAATGATTAAGTTGGGGGGTGTGATAAGTTTATTTATTATCCCAATTTAACTATTAAAATAAATATTAATTACTTTGAATTTATTAAGAATTGATACTTTTTATGGATGTTTGCAGAAAAGAAGCCTATAGATGGAAAGAGCTCAATTTTTGGAGTTCAATGATGCAGATGATACTCAAATCAGGATTCGGTTTACCTAAAATGGAAGAAAAAGATGATTTCGTATAATTCCCGGTGCAAACTAAGGTAGGTGATGTTGAATGGATGGCTGAGAAATTTTTTCACAATATCTGAATGATCTTGAGCATCCGATTGACTCCAAATTTGATTAGGAGAAAACCCTAGATGAGCTCTATAAAAGGAGGACCTCAGGCAGTAGTTAGGAGGAGGAGTTTCTACAAAGCTCTTTTTATTCTTCTTTTATTTAGATTATTGTATTTAGGCCTGGGAGAGAAAAATTATGAAGGAGATGCTGGCAGCAGCAATGCGTGGCTAGATTCCTTCAACTTGGGATGATGATGAAGCCTGTAATCATGTTTTATCTTTCTTTTTGTTCTTAATTTCTATGCAATAAAAATTATGCTCTTCTTTATTATATCTTTTGAGTTATTTTTTTGATTGAGGTTTTGATCTAACATACACGGCCTGTACCCTCTATCGATGTACTGTGATCTCAGGATACGGTACGTGCCTAAGAGGGATAGATCGTAGTATGATAGATTAGACCCTTAACCTTGCAATTATTAGATAGTTTATACTCTAAACGGACATACCGTGATCTCTTGATACGGTCTATGCCTGATAAGAGATAAATTATTCTAATTTTAAATTTGTAAAAATTATTACTATTGCAACATTAAAAAAGAAGATAAAACCTGTTTGCATGGTGGATTCGGATTCCTAGGTTGCTTCTTATGCTATTTGAATTTTGTTAATTAATTAGTTGTTATCTTTTAATATCCGCTATTCTTAATTTAATCCTTTATAGATAAATTTTCTTTTTCTCTTTCGTAAAATAATTGCCCTTGATCCCCGAGGATACGATCCTGATTCACCACTAGCTATAGTAGTGAGTAGGTTTTATTTTTGATCGTCAACGACAGCTATCACTCATCTGATGGGTTGGGCATTATATTAGACTATGATACCTTAGGTGTTTCAGGCTGATCCAGCTCAATAAGCTATTCAAGTGGTGAAACTTCTAATTCTTCTTCTTTATATGTACCCACCTGGTTATCTATTTATTTTTTAGATCTTAATGTATGAATAACACTTGGTTAATCTGAGCTCCTCATTTTGATCCTTGGATGTTTAGGTCTTTAGGATTAGCTTCGAGCTGACTCGGTAGCTTACCCCATTCTCTATTACTGAATGCTGTAGCTAGTTAACCTAACTAGGTTTTTAGTTTTGCAATGGATTGTGTGTGTGAGTGAAGAAGTTGAGTATTCATTTCTAGCCCTTTCAATACTTGTAATACCTTCTCTTTGAAAGTAGGAAAATAATTATTTGGTGAAGGTTGAGGAGCACTTGGATATTGAGAATACGACATGCTTCTAAATTGGGTCACCTGATAGTTAGGTCTAATTGATGTTGGATTGATTATAGGTTGGGGTTTCCATGAAAAATTTTAGTGATTTCATCAGCTAGGATTGTAAGTATTTGAATATGGATTATTTCCTGGTTTAGGAGCCATTCAAGTTTGGGCTGGGTAGGCTTGCTCCTGAACAAGCTTAGGAATTGGTATGCAGCTGGACATTCCCCTATAGAATAAGTTAACTTGAACAGATTATAAAAATCTCATGTAATTGAGTAGATAGGGAAGAGGTATTTTCAACTTGTAGAATTTGATCATGTTTTTGAGATAGTTCATCAATTTCGATATAGATGTCTATAAACTGACCTATGTTGTATATTCCACCTTTCTTAGGTTCTATGGGAGGATCTCTATGGGCAATAGACTTATGATACAAGAAATTTTTATTTAGAGTTTTAAAAAGCTGCCATACCTCATGTTCATTTTTTAGCATAAATGTTCCTCCACATGAGGCATCCACCATTTGTCGATGCCTTTCTGATAATCCATCAAAAAAATATTGAACTAACTACCATTTAGGTATTACAAGGTGCGGATATTTTTTAGTTAATTCTTTTAATCTCTTCCATGTTTTATGAAACATTTCTCTCTCTAACTGAAAAAAATGGGTTATGGCTTTTTTGATTCGATTAGTTTTTCCTATAGGAAAGTATTTCTTAAGAAATTCCCTCTGAAGTTGGTCCCAAGTTGAAATTATAGTGTCTAGTGAATTTAACAAATACTTGGCTCTATCTTTAGGGAGAAAGGGAATAACTTAAGCCTAAGTGCCTCATCGAAGAAATTTTGAATCTTGATAGTTGAGCAAATTTCTAAGAATTCTTTTAAGTGTTTATAGAGATCTTCATTTGTAAATCTATAGAAAGTTGGTAACATTTGGATTACACTGGACTTAATTTCATATTGGACAGCCTCTACTGAGGGTACTTGTATGCATGGTGAATATGTATATTATGAAGGAGCAAAGTACTCCTTTAATTGATGTGGTGGATTGTTTTCTTGATTAAGATCCATAATGCGTGCTCCATTTGCTCTACAAGTTACTCTATTTCAGGATTTAAGGTATGAGGTTGGGTTGTAATGATTGGCGACCGAGCATATATCCTACCAATACACTCTAAAACAAACAGTAATTCAATTTTTTTTTAACTAATGTAATAGAAGACAAAGAAGAAGATTTTTAAAAAAATATATTCTAAAAGATTCTTAGAACTAAGACCAATGAAGAATAATTTAGTTAGGGTTTAATAATTATTAGCAATCAAGTTAACAAAGATTAGACTCTCTACACTAGGTTTAACCAAGATCTAGATAGCTCCTAACTTCCAAGACTGCCTTGGAGCCCTTCATGTCAAAAATTAACTAATCAACTAGCCAATTAAGGGTAAGGTCAGTGGGAGTCCCCCGTCGCTTACTAGGTAAGTGAACGGAATCAATTAAGTAACCACTTTCCTTTCATTTTCTAGACACCAGTTAAGCAGTCAATCCTGATCCGATCCAATTCTTTCAGGAGCTTGAGTTCCTTAGGGGCTGATGTCTAGTTAATTTTAGAGTTAAAGGCTTGGGTTAATCCAAAATGAAGGATGTGATTTATGGGCCAAGGAAGGATGATCAACTCCCCACCTGATCTTGATTAAGGGTTTGTGCCCTTAAAGTTAATTATGAAAATGCTATGCAATAAGCAGATGTCTAGCTTTTGAAATTATCAAACAAAATTAATCTAATTACTTTTTTTTAAAAAAAATTTGTGATTAAGTTTCTAATTTTCTAATAAATTATGAGATGTCAATGGAAAAATTTTAAGTTTCATAGAAAATAAATTTACCTAAGTCAATCTAAGCATAAAAATAAAATATTTTTTATTATATTATATTTTTATTTATTTATTATCATTATTATTATTTAGTTTATTAAATTAATTATGTTTTATGGAAAGTGCCTTAGGGTTTTCTTTTAAGTTCTTTAAGATAAGTTAATTAAAAGAAAAGTTAATTAGGTTAAAAGTGGATTTGTGATAAGAAGGATAGTAAATTTTTTTATGGTAAAAGAAAATAAGAAATATAATAATTAAGGTAACTAAAAAAAGTAATAAGCTAAAGAGAGTAATAAATATTCAACAAAAAAGAAATTTTTTTTACTCTTTTCTATTATATAGAAGCATGAATAATAATGAACAATAAAAAAATCAAAAATAAGAATAAAATTAAGAGAAAATATGTAATAAATTTTTTATATTTTTTAATTATTTTTTCAATGACCTAATTGTGCTTGGATCCCCGGCAACGACGTCAAAATTTGATCGCTATCATTGGCAGTAAAAAATAAAACCTACTCACTAATATAGCTAGTGGTAAATCGGGATCGTATTCTTGGGGATCAAGGGAATTATTTCATGAAAATGAAAAGAAAATTTATCTGTAGAATATATTAAGAGTAGTAGTTATTAAAAGATAACAACTAATTAATTAATGAAATTAAAATAGCAGGAAAAGCAACTCAAAAATCCGAATCCACTATGCAAACAGGTTTTATCTTCTTTTCTTTATGTTGCACTAGCAATAATTTTTCAAATTCAAGGTTAGAATAATTTATCTCTTGTCAAGCACGTTCCGTATCAGGAGATCACGGTACATCTGCTTAGAGCTAAACTATCTAATAATTGCAAGATTAAGGATCTAATCTATCACATTATGATCTGTCTCTCTTAGGCACGTACCGTATCCTGAGATCACGGTACGTCGATAGAGGGTACAGGCCATGTATGCCAGATCAAAACCTCGATCTGAAAAATAACTCAAAAGATATAATAAAGAAGAGCATAATTTTTATTGTATAGAAATTAAGAATAAAAAGAAAGATAAAACCTAATTATAGGCTTCATCATCATCCCAAGTTGAAGGAATCTAGCCACGCATTGCTGCCACCAGTATTTCCTCCATAATTTTTTTTTTCAAGCCTAAATACAATAATCTAAATAAAAAAAAATAAAAAGAGCTTTGTAAAAACTCCTCCTCCCAAACTACTGCCTGAGGTCCTCCTTTTATAGAGCTCGTCTAGGGTTTTCTCGTAATAAAAGTTAGAGTCAATTGGGTGCTCAAGATCGTTCATATATTGTGAAAAAATTTCTCAGCCATCCGTTCAACAAAACCTGCCTTAGTTTGAACCAGAATCATGCGAAACCATCTCTTTCTTCCTTTTTGGGCAAATTGAGTTCTGGTTTGAGTGTTGTCTGCATCGTTGGATTTAAAAATGGAGCTCTTTCCATCTATAGGCTCCTTTTCTGCAAACATCCATAAAAAGTATCAATTCTTAATAAATTTAAAGTAATTAATATTTATTTTAATAGTTAAATTGGGATAATAAATAGACTTATCACTCACCCATATTTTCAAGTATTCTTCTCAGCCAAATTATTTGTTGTGCTGCCAAAGTTATTGAAACATATTCAGCTTCAGAAGATGATAATGCCATTGTATCTTGCTTTTTTGATACCCAAGATATGACACCTGATCCATAAAAGAATACATAACATGATGTGCTTTTCATGTCAACAATGCTTCCAGCCTAATCACTATCACAAAACTCAAATAACTTCATAATATCATCATTGTTTCTTTCATACATGATCTCAAAATTTTAGTACCTTTGATGTATCTCAAGATTCTTTTTGCTTGTCCAAAGTGAATATTACTTGGCTTTTGCATAAATCTAGATAGTAAACTTGATGCAAACATAATATCTGGCGTTATAATTGTTAGATATAATAAACTTTCAATAATACTTATGTATAATTATGCATTGGTTTTACCACTTTCATCTTCTTTCATCAACTTCTCATTTACCACAAAAGGTGTTTTCACACTATTACAACTTTATATTTTAAATTTTTTGAGAATGCCTTCTACATACTTCTTTTGACTAATAAAGATACCATCTTTTCTTTGATTGATTTCAATTCTCAAAAAATAATGAAGCAAACTCATATCATTCATTTCATATCTTTTCATCATATCACTTTTGAAAGTCAAAATCATATTCTCATTGTTACCAGTAATAATTAAATCATCAACATAAAGAGAGACAATGAGAATATCATTACCTTGCATCTTCACATAAAGTTTTGGTTCACTTGGACTTCTTAAGAAACCTTTTTCATTGAAGTAGGTGTCAATTTGAGAGTACCATGCTCTGGGTGCTTGCTTCAACCCAAACAATGCTTTTTCAACTTGTATACCTTGCTTTTCTGACCTTTGATGATGAAGCCTTGAGGTTGTTCAACATAAATTTTTTCTTCCAATACTCCATTCAAGAATGCTGACTTTACATCTAGTTGGTGTAGTTTTCAACTTTTATGAGCTGCTATAAAAATAAGAGTTCTAATTGTATCATGTCTAGCAATAGGTGCAAAAGTTTCTTGATAATTAATATTAGATAATTTAGAGTATCCCTTTGCTACCAATCTTGATTTGTATCTTTGAATGGTGCCATCTGGATTGTGTTTTGTTTTGTAGATCTACTTCAAGCCAATGACTTCCTTATCATTTGGTTTATTTACTAATTCCTAAGTTTTATTTTTCTCAATCATATTAATTTCCTCTTGCCTTGCCTTATTCCACACTTCTTCATGCATAGCATTTTCATGAGTTTCAGGCTCAATCATGTAGAAATTACAAGAAGCATAAATGTCACTTAATCTTCTCATTTTTATAGGAGTAGAACTTGAAGATGGATTTGAACATGTAGTTGAAAATTGACTTACACTTGGAAAAGTTTTTAGTGAACCTTCAACCTCATTTTCTTCATTTTGAGCATCATAAATTTCTTCATCAAGAGAAATAATATTTTCTTCAACTTTCTTTTGCTTCCAATCCCAAGCAACATTCTCATTGAAAATAACATATCTTCTTATGATCACTTGATTTTGCTTCAAGCTGAAAAGTTTGTAACCTTTTGATTTAGAACAGTATCCAATAAA
The DNA here is from genome assembly GCA_900491605.1 of Calamus simplicifolius. Classification (NCBI taxonomy): domain Eukaryota; kingdom Viridiplantae; phylum Streptophyta; class Magnoliopsida; order Arecales; family Arecaceae; genus Calamus; species Calamus simplicifolius. Next base: position 56,999 of record UESW01004974.1, on the reverse strand, counting down.
GATACATTTTTCACTTACTTCATCAAGTTTATGTCTTCTTTCCTTTGGAATATGTGTATAGCATATACATCCAAAGATTTTGAAATACTTTACTGAAGGCTTTCTACTAGACCAGGCTTCAAATGGTATCATATTCTGAAGAGCCTTTATTGGACATCTATTCATCAGATACACTGCTATATTCACTACTTCTGTCCAAAAAGAATTTGAAAGGCCTTTGTCTTTGAGCATAGATCTAAACATCTAAATAATAGTACGATTCTTTCTTTCTATAACTCCATTTTGCTCTGGTGCATAGCCAACGGTCAATTATCTTTGTACACCATCATCTTCATAAAACTTCTCAAATTTATTTGAATTATATTCACCACCTCTATCACTTCTCAACTTCGATATAATGCCCACTTTGTCTTTCCACAAGATTTTTGAACTTCTTGAAGATAAAAAATGCATCTGATTTATGTCTCATAAAATACACCCATGTCATCATTGAATAGTCATCAATAAAAATAATGAAATATATGTTACCTGTATGAGAAGGAGTTTTCATAGGTCCATAAATGTCAGTATGAATACGCTTCAATGGTGCTTTGGATCTCCATATACGCTCTTTTGGAATGCCTCTCTATGTTGTTTCCAAGTGCACATCCTTCATAGGGTTCTTCCTTGTCATGTATTGCTGGTAGACCATACACCATATTCTTTTGATATAAACTTCTCAAGCTTTGAAAGTTTAAGTGCCCAAACCTTTTGTGCCATATCCATAACTCATCATTTACTTTCATCTTCCATGCAACATCCTTTGCATAGTGCAAAATAAGAGGAAAACTTCTATTTTTCTCTATCTTGATATTTGCCATAAGTTGTTTTTTCATTCCTCTGTCATATAACTTGCAAACATTATCTTCAAAGTGTACCATATGCCCATGCTCAATCAACTGTCCAACATTCAAGAGATTCTGCTTCAAGTCTGAAACAAGTAAAAACATCATGAATGCATTTTCTTCCTTTCTTGGTATTAATTGTAATTGTGCCTTTGCTTCTTGCTTGGACTAAAACACTATTTTCCATCTTTACTTTTGAGATTGAAGAATTGTCAATGTTTACAAAAATAGATTTGTCTCCAATCATGTGATTGCTGCAACCACTGTCAAGATGCCACACATTATTCCTTTGCTCTTCTACAGTTTGACATGCATATAGTGTGCTTTGTTGACCTTCATTTTCTTTTGAGAAATTGGCTTACTCACTTACTTTGTACCTGTAATTTTTTTAACATGTCCAAACTTTTTGCAATTATAACATTGGGGTTTTCCCCTAAACCAACAATATTTTTCAGCATGAGAAGACCTTTTACATATATTACACCTTTGTTGAGTGCTCTCATCATATTGTCTTCTTGAAAAATTATTTCTTTGCATTTCTCTACCTCTTCCTTTCATATTTCTTCTTCTTCCTCTACTCTGGTTTTCACCTCTGAATGACTCTCTTTTGACTGGAGCATGACTAGATGATTCTTTTTGAGAATTTTTATCAACCACTTTATGTTTAGATTGAAAGACACTTTCAATTGATGATTCTTTATGCCTAAACAATCTTTGCTCATGAGCTTCAAGAGATATCATCAATTCATGAACACTTAATTCAAAAAGATCTTTAGATTCTTCAATACTTGTAACTATTGTATCAAATTTTGAAGATAAACTAGCTAAAATTTTCTCACATATTCTTTGCTCGGTGATGGTTTTACCATAGCTTTTCATTTGATTAACAGTCTTCATAATTTTGGAGAAGTAATCCTTTAATTTTTTATTTTCCTGCATTCTCAAATTATCTAACTCTCTTCTTAGAATTTGAAGTTTGATGGCTCTCACCTTTATGTTGCCTTGAAATTCTTTCTGCAAGATATCCCATACCTCCTTTGATTTGATAGCTCTAATAATATAATGTATAAGCAGTGTCATAATTTATTCCTCTTTAATGGCTATATTTTTTTTAATATATAAGAAAAAGAGTGATTTAATACGAGCATATAAAGCTCACTAATGGTAAACCATACTTAAAAGATGAATCTTAATTAATATTTTGCATAAACATATAATTTCCTTTAATCACATGGTTTTAGTACACAACTACCACAAATTAACTTTTAAGCGAGGGACAAAATCGCTTGGTGAAACTCAAAAATCCCTTGGTGAAGAGTTTTACCGAGTGATTTTTTTAAAAAAATTCATTCCTTGGAATATATATTGTTGGTGAAAGTCTCCCTCAAAAATCCCTTGGTAATTACTGATGGATCAATCAATTTTTTTGGTAAAAAAATCCCTTGGTGATTACCAAGTAAATTTTTCTTGCTAAAAATTATTGTCCATTTGTAAGAAATTTATGGTCACCATGATTTAAACTCACGACCAACTAATTACGAACTGATTACCTAGGATATTTCTCCTAATAAAGTATGGAAGTAGTGGTTTGAACCTACGACTAAAGGGTTCCATGGCTAGCTCTGAATGTTAGCAATAAAGGATGTAACCCTAGGGTTTTGATAAGATTTGAACAAATTAGAGAGAGAGGAAGGAATGAACAAATTTTTTTGGTTTAATTAATGGTATTAAAAATTAGCACATAATATTAATTTTACTTATGACTTTTATTTTTATACTAGTGAGAGAATGACATATGCTAGGTATAAGATTTAAAATCACTAAGAGATTTCTAAGAAAAAAATCCCTTTATGATATCATTTTTTTATTTTTAAAAATATCTTACTAGCACCAAGGGATTTATCCTTTAGTAAATCTCTAAACGATCAAACTTTTCTTACAAATCCCTTACTAAAAATTATTTAAATAATCACTCATTGATCCCCTATAGATTATCAAGGGATTTTCAAGAAATTTATCAAGAAAAATATATCGCTAGCAAATCCATTAAAAATTCCTTATTGAAATTAGATTTTGAATGTAATTTAAAATCCCTTGAAAATTTCTTTCTAATTCCTTGATAATTTTCTGAGGGACATATCCTTTGGTGATGTCCCTTGGTAAAAGGCTGATTTCTGGTATATTGCACACAAAACAAGTATTGTACATAGTTTTTAAACATTATTTAAACTATTTATCATGACTACAAAAAGTTGTTAGCAGTTATTCTCTCTAACACCCTGATTTTTTTATGTTTTAAATTTTTACAGGTTAGGAGTGAACGTTAAGGGGTACTTTGCATGGTCTCTCACAGATAATTTTGAATGGAATGAGGGGTATACCCAACGTTTTCGGATTCACTATATTGACTATAAAGATGATCTCAAGCGATACCCCAAAGACTCAGCCAAGTGGTTTACCCAGTTTCTTAAATCTTAATATTATCAATTTAATGAAGAGAATGGTGGTTAAAACTCTCTCAGGGAGTTGGTAGCTATGTTTGATGGTTTTGGGTTATTATTTGCAATGTCGATGGTCGACTTGAATGTAACTTAGATTTGGATAAGACTTTTATTATCAATCAATTTATCATGATAGATTGCTACTGTTGAAAATTTATTTTAGAATCTCCATGATGATATTATTATGTGCCTTTAGCTCATGTTGATGTGCATTTAGCTCATGCTGATGGCGAATGAAAAAACCCAAAAAACAATAGAAAAAGACTATAAGAAAATAAGCGCTCTAATTGGGGTCTCTCATTCTCATTGCTCCCTGTGAGTTCGTCCAATAAATTGTGCCAGACCTGATCTACGACATGGCTTGTAGACTAAACTGAACACGTATTACATTTATGGATTTGTAGCTCTGCTTTTGGATATAAATAATTGTTTTAGGGCTTGTTTGAAATATTTATTGCTTTAGCTGTTGATCAAAAATTGTCTCATATAACTATTGAAAAATAACCACTTAAGGCATCCAAGCAGTCAATCCAAATAATTTTTTAAGCTATAAGTCATCTGGTAGATTGGATCTATCTAAATTATTTTCCTCTCTACTTGTATGCTCATATAGCTAATGGCCACTCGAGCGTAGCATATCATTCCTTCGAACAACTTTGATTTTGAAGTAATGTACGTGACGAATTGCTGGGACGTCTTTCAAGTGATTGTTGGCTAGCAGTGACGTAAGATTGTTGGTAGCCAACCGTTGCCCATTATGATGAAGTGTGGCCAATGTTGCATTAGATGGTCTCCTTGGAAGAGGTATAAGTTGTCTCACTGTTCTCCACAGTGATGAAACCGTACACCTAGAAGCTGTTGCTTCTCAGTTGCAATGCCACATTGTGAATCAAATGGGCGAGGACCCGTGCCAGATGTGGTATTGAGGTACATTTCTTCTCTCTCACTCACTCTTTCTCTTTCTCTCTCTCTTTCTCTCTTCTCTCCGTGTGAACTGGACGGGCTATTTTCCACCCTTTATTCCATGAATAGCTTATCCCGGTTCAACTGGAGCGTGGCGTCCAATTGATCGAGTCACTGCTAGCGGGGGATTTATATACATGGATTCTAGTGGCGAGCAGCGTACAAACTTCAGCGCCTGCTTGCACAAGTCACCAAGCTGCTCCGATGACAAGGGATGGGATAAAAACCATATAAAAGACAGGTGAGGTCAGTGAGTGGAGAAGGTTAAAAGAGAAACATATCTGGTGAAAGAATATTTTATTCTATATGTATAATAAAAAGCTTTCCATCGACATTTACCAGAAGTTTCGACTCTCATCTTACCTGCTTCTCCAGATGAAGACGGAGTATGGATAAACTCTATTACTAACCATATCAGATAGAGAACTAGTAATCTTGATTTTTTTTTTTTTTTTTTTTTTTTTTTGGGAGACTACTTGCGATGTTTGGAAGTTGGATTAAATTCTAACGCAGTCCGTTGATCCAACTTAGTTCTCGTGAACGGGGGACCATATGACAAGTGGCCGACGAAGTTTAGCAAATAGTAGTAATTATATTGGGAGAACCATCTCATAGTTCTTAGAAGAGAAAGTGAACTCACTGCTGCAATGTGATGTCCATTAATTATATGGGTCAAGTGAAACTTTTTTTCAGATACTCGCCTTCTCTAAAGCAATTTGGAACTCTTTAAGATGCTTCCTTGCATTCAGGGACTGGCCAACAAACCTCCAAGACCCTTGAGATTAATTGGAGAAGATCTCATGCTCATCCCACCTGAGAAGTTCCTGGTTCAAACTAAAGGCCGCTATGGTTTAGCAGATCTGGCAAGGAACTTGTGTATACTCCTTGAGAAGAAATCTTCTCCAAAGATGCTGTAAAATTTTAGTGATTGACTTGTTTTAGCAAAATAATAGATAATTATCCCAAGCTTCTCTCCCTTCTATCCTTGCTGCTGCATTGTACTTTGAATTAATTTTGAAGCTTCATTTTGATACTTGAAGAGTATCTTATAATTTTATAGCTTCTTTGTATATTTTACTTTCACTAACAATATTTAGAGGGAAGCGACTCACTTCCTCCTATCTACCTCAAAAAATTAATTTCAAGGAAGATCATGTTCCCTGATGTACTCTTCCTTTTATCGTTGTCCCTAACCAAGTAACTATTGATGAAACCAAAAAATCTGAAGTCATTATTGGTTAAGTCTCTATAATAGTTCATGTTGTCATAAAAATCCGTTCTTCGACTCAGGTGCAGCCCACCTCCAGATTCGAATGCCGATCTATTGTCTGGGTGAACCTGCAAGACAGTCCTCATAAAGCGAGTGTTGGGGATGGCCCTCTATGGAAGGCCCTCCAACGCTCAAGTCAATGAAGATTCACAGCAAGCAGATATGAGGAGAAGGCTCTTGCAGAAGTCCCTCAAGGATGGCTTCTTTCGGAGCCAGAAGCTCTATCTATGCTTCAATGTGGTTTTTTAGTGAAAGAGTCAGTGCACCTAAAAAGTTCTTTTGAAAGGTATTTATAGGCTGTCCAAATATTGACGGATTGCTCACCTGATTCCTCGAACATGTCTTGGGAAGTAGGAAGATCAAAATCATTTGACTCCGATTCAGATCAGGTTTGTTATGAGGACAGTGAGATTCAAATCATGTATGATAGAGGATCAACGACTGAAAAGGCTGGTTGATGATTTGAGATTTAGCGATTTATAGACCCTAGGCCATAATTGGCATTATCAGCCTTATTTTCCTCCTAGGACGATTGGGGACCGACCTGGTTGGAATCTCGTTAGATTATTTTGAATTTGAATTTTTTCACACTTGGTACCCGGGGGAAAATTGCTTTGGAAATCAGGTGATCGGGGGCAGTTTGGTCTGACCGAGGGATGAGGATAGCTCAGTCTGGCTAGGGCATGAAAATAGCTCGGTCTGATCGAGGTATAAAAATAGCTTGGTCTGGCCGAGGTATGAGGATAGCTCAGTCTGGCGTATTGGCCTTGTCTTTTTTTTGATGTGACAACTGGCGGATCAGAAATCGAAAGCGATCCTACCTCTTCATCACTCGCACGGATATTGATGATTTTATCTTGCATCACATGCCCCTCACTTCCTAGTTTGAAGTGTAAATTCGGACATAGGGAGTAGAGTTCCATATGGCTTCATTCAGACGAAGGGATTTGAACTTGAAGAGATGCGCAATGATGGCTTCATAAATGCCACATCGCCACTCCATCATTTTTCTCGATGAATGAAGCGGAAAAGCCCTCATTTCTTGCAAAGCAATACATGGCAAGTCCCTATGCTGGCGATTTGGAAGTTTGGGGATCCTTGCTGATGGCGCACCACCTTTCTGTTAGGATGGTTTAAAAGGAAGGTCGAGAAGAGCTATCCCCTATCACGCTCTCTTTGCTTCTTCTTCAAAGATTTGTTCCTCAAGACTCTTGTGATTCCATTTGAAACTTATTTTTCTTAACTCAAAAATAAGAAGGGCCCAAGCAACATGGCTTCTGTGATGACCTTGGAGGATTTGGACAGAGTTTTGCCGAAGGTATAGGGTTCCTCGGGACATCGTCCTATGGCCACTGAAACCTAAGCAGAGGGTTTTAGAGCAGCTAGAACATGGAATCTTCTTTTATGAAGAGAGCATGAGAGCAGGTCTTCGGTTTTCCATCCACCTATTGGTGAAGAAGATAATGAGGTTTTATAATATATGTTCAACAATGGTGGCTCCGAATAGTTGGCACAACATCGTCAGATTCATATCAATGTGCAGTCGCGCCGGGATAACCGCGACGCTCTCCATGTTTTGGATCTGCTATAGTTTGGTCTCTGGGAGGATCTCTGAGTGGCCTTATATTGAGCCTCAAAAGTTCTTCAAAATAATATCGGACACCCCTACCTCCATAAAGGAATGGAAGTCTCAGTTCTTCATTGCCGAGGGGAACATCGGGTCGGATTTCCCTCGGGTATGGATGAGTTATGCGAAGGATGTGGAGGTCCACCCGAAGTTGTCCGAACAAGAAAAGAAGGATTAATCATCCTTCGTGGTGGTCGGATATTCTCGGTCAGTTTTTTTGGTGGAAGATGCCCTTTTCGTCGCCGGGCTTAGCCCTTTTGATCCCTAGAGTAAGTTCTTGTCCCCTCTCTATGTTAATTTATCCAAGCAATTTCATCATGGACTAAGTTATCATCTACCGTGTTTGCAACTGAAAGGTCGAAGTTCATGGGTTGGATGAAGGGGGAGTTGGGCAAGCACCAGAGAAGAACCGGCTCTGGGGAGAGGCACAAGTCTAGGAAGAAACCCCATTTTTTCGAATCGCGCTCAAAGGAGGAAAAACAAATCAGAATTGATTGGCAACCTTCTGTGCGAAAAAGAAGGAAGAAGGGAATTTCAGTGACGGAGGAGAAGCATTCCCCATTATAGGGGGAACCAATGGCAGAGGAGAGGCAGGCAGCCGAAGGAAATTTGGAAGGAGTTTTCAAGGCATCCCATCCACAAGTGATGGTAATACTGGATGACTCAGATGAAATGCCGCCAACTATTTCTTTGGTTCCTCTGCTCGAAGACAAAGAATTAAATTTGGAGGGGGTTAGTAGTCCAAAAATACTCTCTGCACATGGAAGAGAGCTCTCGACCCCAACTGAGAAGGTGAAGGAGGTCAGTGTGGGAACCGAGGTCCCTTCTGCACACCAGGGAGAGCCCTTAACCCCGACCGAAGAGGTAAGGGAGGTTGGCATGGAGATCGACGTACAAGAGGCACACACAAAGAACACCATCTCATTTGTGGATCCTTCCGTCAGATTCTACAAGCGGGGCTGTTCAATGGAATGAGGGGACACGTGGTGTAGTTCCATTGGGAGATGCTCTTACAGTTTAATCCAAGTGGGTAAAATGTTACACTGCCCAATAAGGATAGAAAAAGTCTTTGTCCTTTGGTGCAGATGGCTTGCATCGGGCATGATAATTTGTCAGCACTGAAAGGTCCGCTCGTAGGTCTTGCACCAAAGATGCGCGGGCCTACATATGGATAAATTACTGCATTTGATGCAAATCATCCTGCATCAAAAGTGATGTATAAAAACTTTTTCCTGAGAATAACAAACTTGGGCCTGTGACATGGCATACCATAGACCGTTGCGGGTGCCATGGAGGCAACCCACAAAGAACTTTTCCTTGTTCTAGAGTCTGAGTAGTGCGGCAGCCAAATTATAGTGGACTCATGCACCATAAAGTAGTCTGCCCTCTCTTTACTTGCAATAAAGATCGAATGTGACATGTGCTCCGCACGTAGGGTGAAAGGGTGAGAGAAAAGTGAAGTGGGCTCCGAACAATCAGTGTTCGTAGGAGTAGCAGAATTACTTGCTGGTTAATTGCAAGTCGTTGCAACTAAATATAAGCAAATCCTGATGAGGCATGTCATATTTATCAAAAGTAAAACAACGTGACGACAAGACCAATTTGAAATATGCTAGTGTGGAATCCAAAGCATTACCATTTCTAATCTTCTTTTTGACTTTAGAAGGGTTGTAAATGTACCTAGTGATCAATCGTTATTGGGTAAATTCAAATGGTATACCTGAAATGAATTGAAATTCTTTTGCAAATTATTTTTCAATGCAAACAACTTGGCATGGTTTATAACTTATATGAATTAGGTTTGGAAAAATCTGTGTGCATCAGGCGCGGTTTAGCTCATGTTGCACTGCATCTGGCGATTGGTACATCAGAGTTCAAGACTCAACCATAAAAAAATTTTGTGCATCAGGCGCGATGTAGCTCCTACTGTACCGCATTTGGTGATTGGCACACTGCATGCACGTACGGATGCCAAAAGCAAAAAAGATATTTCTGTTCTTGGCATATGTGCACACACGCCTTGCGTTAATCATCGGACACGGTGCATACGACCTGCATCACATCCAGTTTGTAGTGCAGTAGTGGAGGTCCTTCCATGAGCCCCATAGAAGCCTAGGAGATTAGCTATATGGTCAAGTCTATGACAACACCCAACACGGCCCATAGAATATAAATCCCGTTTGTATGATATGTGGGTTCACTTTGTCACCATCATTATCAGTACTGAGTGCTAGGTGTTGAATGGCGGTAATTAATGCTGGCCCATTTTCAAGGTGCATGTTCAAAATCACCTGTACCCCGTAATGTAACCATTCTTTTGCATAAAAATGCTAACAAGGATAATACACTGAAAAGGATGGAAAGTAGCACACTGGCTGTTGATGCAAATTATGATAAAGATAATGATCGATATTCTAATGTTGCTATCAGACCTAGATCAGTCAAAGCAAGAATAGTCATTCAGGAGTATATTCTAAGGCTTCAATAATAAGAGATGATCGACCTAGGAGAATTCTATCAGTATGGAAGATTGTTTCCCACACGCTTGTTGGTGCTTGCCATGACGTGTACAAGCAATTTGGCTGTTTGCAGCAAGCAATTTGGCTGTTTGCAGCTTTGCTGCAAGAGCTCTAAAATTTATAGATCATCTTGATCCCTTAGCTAAATTTTGCTATTTCCATGGGCTGAATGATGAACCATGAACTAGAGCACTTGCAGAATGGTTGCACTATGATAAGTTTAGATTGGATATGGTTTTATGCAGGAAATTATTAAAAGCCTTCCTTGATCTCATGCTGTTTATGCTACCAATTTTTAAAAGTTAAGAATGACATATCAACCTCGTGGACTGTTGCAAGTGGGCTGCTCTTTTCCATCCAAAATAATGGAAAACAAGGTGAAAAGGTTGCATTACGTGGTTTACACAGAGGCCACAAAATCTAGGTTGAAGGAAGCAAATTTGCTGATACAAGGATGCACAGTAACGTTATTCAGGAAGCTTGCAACTATATCACCAATAATTAGACCCATTAATGAACTTTAGTGCAGATAATTTATCAAAGCTATTTCTTATAGAGAATTTGTCAGAGCTATTCCTTACCTACCGGGAGATGAAGCTTAAAAATAAAAAAAACTCATCACCATAGATTAGGATCCAATGCTAGCTCAAATTAAATTCCATTTTCGGTGAACCTCACTGGCTATTTTTATTTGAGACTTGCTAGCTTTGATATGCAAATTTCTTTTTTCTCCTAATTTATGCTTGCATTGTTTTTGAAACTAGCATTTGCTTGAAGGCATGCTTCATCAATATCAATGATCTCCCTCCCCCTTTTCTCTCCTCTCTTATTCTCCTCTTCTTTTTTTTCTAAAAAATAATAAAAATATATTTTTAGCCCTCAAACTTTCACTTAAAATTAATTCAATATAATCAAATTTTCAGTCGTTAAAGTTGAATTCTTTATGTTTTAAAAATATCACATTCCAAATGTTTCATCAACTGAAATTGATAAAATAGCTGACGATACATCTCATAAACCAGTTCATAACTAATTCCATACAATGAAAAATAGAAACATAAAGTTTAAAGAGCAAAATAAATTTTGAGCCAGAAAAAAAAAAGGAAAATCCTACGCTAGTAGCTCTCTCAGCTTGAATACAGTTGTTGTTTGACCGCTGTGGAGGTGCTTTCGAGTATTTGGACTACTACATGTGTTTGCTATTTAACTCAATGTTACAGAGACTCATGAAGAAATTTTTGCCTAGGGGGGACTTCCTGTTCCCTGCTGCATGCTGAAGGCCACCGGAGGTCACCTCGATCCAGAAAAAGCGGAGAAGGGGACTGATGGAGGGATCCCCAAGTCCCTAGCCTTCACGAGCTGTGGCCATTGGGTTGGCTAGCAGCAGGACAGAAGTAGATGGAAGCAAAGTAAAACAAGGGACAGGAGAGCAGGCACAGGTTTTACATGCGGCTCTTCCTCTTTCCAGTCTAGCGCCAAAGGTTCAAGTTAAGGGAAGAAGGGGATGGTGGTGGCGATGCTTCGGTGTGGCCAAATTAACCAAGGAAAGAAACCGATTTTAAAGCCAGGCAGATGCCCTTCGCACCATGGCCTCGCTGCCGTTTCAATCTTTCACGGGCTTTCAGTGGTTGTGGGAGGCATATCGGTTGCTTGGTTGATAGCAAAGTGTTGAGTACGATGGAGACGACGGGTGTAGAGGTGAATCTTGCGCTCCCAACATTTCAAGGGTAGCGCCATTGATATTCTACAAATAATTAACATTTATAATGATTATTATTTAATAACAACTCCTTCATATCGTTTTTATAAAATGTAAAATTATAATTTCTGATGAATATATATTTAAATTGTTTAATATATCCCGTTTAAGATGCCTCCCGCACATCGCATGAAGAATATGCTAATTATTTTATTATATATATATATATATATATATATATATATATATATATATATATGATTTCCTTAGAAAGTAAAGTGGGTTTCGTTAACTGGTTAGAAACTCAAGAAATAATAATTTATGGATTCACATTAATTGATTGCAAGCCAGCAAAATTTTAAATGATTGGATTGAAATAAAAAAGGGCATTTAATATGTGGGATAATCTATTTAGGATCATCTACGTCGCAAGTAAAGGTGATAAAGTCATCGTGTATGATTGTACCTTGATGGTTCCATATAGTAGTGAATACAGTTTATCCTCACATTTAAAATTACTATCAAAGATTCTATACCCATCCATAAAATTGAATACTCAAGCTCATCTTCAAATAGTGATTTTGATTTAAAATTTAAAAATCAAATTGTTCGTCATTTATATAAAAACAATGCTTGATATTATTGTAACATTATATAATATAATATTTATAAATTATAATATAATTGTCGGTGCCTCCTCCTTCTACAATGACCGATAATAGACCCTGCATATGTGTGGTAGTCGGTTAGAGTTCTGCTAACATTTATGTAATGCTCTATAAAGACCTAGAGAACTCTAACATATTATCATAAGCAATAGACACATAAAAAATAGGTCATGTTAAAAACTTTTTATATCCTACTCAAATATACATATACATCACCACTATCATCACTTCAACATTTTACATCATCCCGCTTAGACAATATTTTTTCTGTGACATCCTCAGGCAGTTTATCAGATCACATTCACAATTGATAACAAAATCACAGATACATACATTATACTCATAATTCCCTCCAAAACACTAGTTTTTCATTCACTTCAACTTGAGTCTATGATACATCACATAATCTCACTGCATATATGCACATATACATATATGAATGTTTTCCCAAACTAACTCAATGTACAAAACTATCATTTATACTCTTGCGTCCTAGCAGCTTTAGTAGCTAAGGGTCTCAATCCTGCTAACCTTAACCCTACCAAACAAGCTCAATGATCTAAAAAATAAAATATCAACAATAGAGGAGTGAGACATAAGTTCTAATGACTGAATGACCATCTAACCATGAAGAAATTAAGAACCACAATAATCACCTTTTTAACAGTATGCAGATACAAAATAGCATATATAAACCAAAGTATATTTTTAACATGATATTAGATAACGTAAAACATAGCTTATTCTTCGAATAATATAAAACGAAAGTATATTTTTAACATGATATTAGATAACATAAAACATAGCTTATTCTTCGAATAATATACATCTTTAACTGAAATATCATGCAAATATCTTTTTCATTTAGAAAATATCTTCATAATTGTATACATACACTTTTTTCAATGATAAAAGATAACTTGTAAGTTAGCTTATGCTTGCAACAATATACCAGTACTAAAATACTCTATGAATAACTTTTTTCATTGAAAAATAACTCATTTATATGAAAATACATGAATGATGCATTTCGTTATAAATAAAAAAATCTCTTTTATGCAGCCCACCTTTTCTTTTCTCATTTCTCTGATCCTCACTAGATATAATTTGCATATAAACTATCCCCACTGGGATAAATACTTGGCCAACTGGCCCTTTTTAAATCACATTATAAGCTTTTTAAATGTTGCCCATTAGCATTTCTTTTTCAAATCCAGATGAAAGCCTTTTCAAATCTCATGATGCTGGACTGTGTGTGATGCTTCTGAGGTACCATCTTACAGTCACCCTCCTGCAAGGGTACTCTCATCGAGTGCGTAACTGATAATAGAATCTTTGTACAAATAGCATCTCTTACCCATGCAGTTCATCCGACAATATGACTTATTCCTTAACCTTGGAACCTTGGGTTTTTCTTTTAGCCCCCATGGGCTATATAGTAAATCAGCTCATTACCGAACTATGATTCATTCTCCCATGGGCTGCTTGCAACCTATCCCACTGGGCCTGGTCTAGCGTGCACTCATTCCTGGTCTTAAGGATCATTGTACGATCAAATCGCAAGGAAGTGCTAGCTTAATAGTAGTGTACAATGTTCATGCTATAGCACAGTCTACAGGATAATCAGCCACATAGCTGTCTGATGCTCAAATGATACATACATCAAAACATGTTCTTATTTTTCAAACTTCACTATACAAATATGTCATGTATGCATTTGAGATTCACATATCAATAGCCAAGTTCAACTCTTTCGTTTAAAACTCACTCACGTCAGCAAATAGCACTCTTATCTGGGAATCAACACCGGTGTTCTTGCTTTCTGGAACAACTCTTTTGGCCTATGTCATCATACAAACATAGTAACTATTAGGATCACCTGTACGCAAGGTTTCTCTGAAACTATGCATGCATGCATGCTCTAATTTTCTTCCATCTTTTCTCTATTTAAGTTTACCTCAACTATCATCTCTTCTACAATAATCTATGAAAAATCTATGCTATACTGGGTTTAGGGAAGCTAGAGCTTACCTAGGAAACTAGCTCCTCACCAAGCTTTCTCCTCCTTTTTCTTCTTCTTCTTTCTTTCTTTCTTTCTGATCCTCCAATCCTCCCTGGGTTTACGATGGCTCACAGGCTAAGGTATAAGTAGTAGGTTTTAAATAATTTGGTAAAATTTCTATTTTACCCTTGATAACTCTTAATACACGCTTTTTGGAATACACATGGCTCACTCTTAACCCTGATATTTTGCCCTTCATTTTACTTTTTCAATTTGCTCTTAGCAAAATTTGCAAATGACCCTAAAGTCTTTTCCCATTTTGCCTCTAAGAATTTTCTAAATGACCTTTCAGGGTCACCCATCCTCACACCTGAGCATGCTTAACATGTAGAAATCTGCAAATATCATGAACAATAGTAGTCCTACAATCGCACACGAGATATCCATACGACCCTCTCGAGATAATATACTAGTCTATAGTCACCATTGAGTTACTACCCAATCACTTTTTAAATAATTGATGAATCCCACTTTCATAGCTATTTCATCTAAATCCCCATATTACTTGAAAATAAGTATCAGACAGTTCAAATCAAAATAATTGACTCCCCAATTGATTAATATGATCTCAACCTACTTCTCTCTGACAAACTAGAGACCTCTCCCTTGCCAATCGGCTAGCAACTTACCCAGCTGACTGGGCAAATTTACAATCCATTACTCCTTGACAAAAATGCCGAAGCTTTTCCCTTGCCAGTCGGCTAGCAAACTTGCCCAACCAACTGAGAAATCCACAATCCACTTATCCTAGACAATTTCTGAAGCATCTCCCTTGCCAGTCGGCTAAGCAAGTTTGCTAGCCGACTGGGCAAATCCAAAATCCCCTTCTCCCAAACAGATTTCCGAAGCATCTCCCTTGCCAGTCGGCTGGCAAACTTGCCTAGCCAACTGGGCAATCCACAATCCCCTTCTCCCAGACAGTCCCATAGCTTCTCCCAAGTCAATCAGCTGGCCAATATTGGCCAGTTGACTGAGCAGTAATAACCCATGGTTCTCTGACAAATTCCCGAAGCTTCTCCCAAATCAGTCGACTGGCCAACTGACCTATGAACTTGTGCATTTCATACGCCGGATAGGGAGAGGGAAAGGGAACTCATGTGATGGGGAAAAAAAAATTTGGCGGCCAATCATTCGTTTTTTTTTTTTTTTTTCAATTACAGGTTCATTCAAGGAACTTTTAAAAGTATTTCAACTTCCAGATTTCATTTTAAGCTCTTTCAACTTGCTACAAATCACCATTAAAATACAGAAATCTTTACAAGAGCCCTGGTTGTAATTTTAATTGAATAATTTGCACGAATCTCCCAAAATAACACAAAAATTAAAAAATTCAAAGTATTACAATAATAATATTGTATAATATAATATTAAAAATATTATAATTTGATCTAAACATTATCCTAATAAATAATATTAAATTATCATGGTAGTTATAAAACATACTACAAAAAAAAAAAAAGAGGGATAACAACGCTTTTTTTCTAACGTTTCATTATAGCGTCCGGAGTTTCCGAATCAGACCGACACTTTGGTAAACAATCAAATATAACAAGTTTTAATGATGCTTAAAAGCATCGGGCACCTGATTTCTAAAGCCGACACTTTATTTTTTTATATTCATGCTTATAAGCATCGGCATTGTAATTTTTTAATACGATGCTAATGTTTTTTAGCGTCGGCATCATATTTTATACGGAGAGTTTTCAATTTTCAATCAAGCACCCAAAATTTTCGGAAGTTCGAAACAAAAATCAAAAATTGTGCGACGGAAGACAGAAGAGGGCGCTGCCATGGGAGGGGAGGATACCCTGGTTCCTCGCCGGTCACATCAAATTCTTCCTTGGCTCCATCATCCTCCCGGCTACCTCTGCCTCTCCGGCTACAAAACGAACTTTAAAAACACATGGGGTTCTCTAAACGAGGTGAACCCCGACAACCCCTCTAATATTAAGACATTTAGAAACTGGTCATGGGCTGCACTGGTGTACGTCGTCATCATCGGATTAGTCGGGAAGGTATCTGGAGTATTGGTCACCGAGCTTCGTCTTGGTCTCCAGTGGTCAGAGGCAGTGGCGCTTGGGCTGCTCCTCAACATCAAGGGGCACTTCCTTATCTTTCTTGCCACCAGACTCCATGATGTGAGCCTCACTTCTCAACAATTCATTCCTTATTGCTTACTTATTAGGTGGAGAACGAGATTGGATTGATCTTTGTTTTCTTTTTGCATGCAGGCAGAAACAATCGGCGCGAGCCTGCACGTGGTGGTGATGGTGGCGGTGATGTGCATGGTCGCGTACGTTCCGCTTGTGGTGGGGGTGATCGTGAGGCTGGCAAGGCGAAGGGCGCGGCAGAGGATGCTAGGGATCCAGTGGCACAACCCAACGCACGAGCTCAAGGTGGTGGTCGGAATGCATGGGCCGCAGAACTTGCCGATGGCTGTCAACTTCACGGAGGCGATGCGGCCAGGCCAAGGGTCGATGGGGCTGACGGTGTATGCACAGGATCTGATCAAACTGACCGACAGGGTCAAAGCAGCGCTAGTGCATGGGGAAGGGGATGAGCCGCTGACGGTTGTGGACGAGTCAGTCATCGAGATGAGGGAGCAGATGGGGGCAGCGGTGGAGGATTACCGCTGCACCCTGCACTCCATCCGTCGGTTTCGTCCATTGAATACGCAGCTGGTGCCGGCTTCTCGGGGTTTCGCATTACGGCACGGATACAAGGCGAGGAGGAGCATGATGGTAACTCCAACAAGCCACCCTCTGCTTCCTCCACTTCTCACCATTGATGGAGGAGGAGAAGAGATCTAACCACCACCAGTACCCACCCCCTAGTAATTCGCACTCCACTTCTTATCAACTTCTGACTTTGCTTGGTTTTTGTTGAGGAAGGCGATGTAAATAAAGCAATAATGACATGCATGAAGCCATCTTCATCCGACCACCCCCAGCTTCCTCTTTTACTTCCTTTTTGGGTTTGTTATTTTTTATAAAAAAGATATTGCCAACACTTTAAAGCGTTGAAAAATTTTGTTTTTTTTTTTTTAATATTTTCGATGCTTTAAAGCGTAGGCAAGATCAAGGTTTTCGCGATGCTTTTCCGATGCTTTGAAAAAGTATTAGGATTTTCCGTCTCCACTTTTGCTTTCCCAATGCTTGTAAAAGTATCGTGACAATATTTTCCGATGCTTTAAGCATCGGCAAACGACATTTTTAGCATCCGAATAGCAAAAATTGTTGTAGTGATTATAGGGGTAGCTATTTTTTAAGATAAAAAGATATTAACTAATTATAAATAATTTTGATGTTTTAAGATTGATGATCCAAGATTTTCATTGGATAGAAAATGCAATAACTTTAAATTACATACATACATACATACATACACACACACACACACACATATATATATATATATATATATATATATATATATATATATATATATATATATATATATATATATATATATATATATATATATATATATATATATATATATATATATATATATATATATATATATATATATATATGTATGTATATATATATATGTATGTATATGTATATATCTATATATGTATATATGTATATATCTATATATGTATATATGTATATTATAATATATATATACATATATACACCAAACACAAAATTATTGATTATTGTGTTTGGTGTAACAACTAATTATCAATCATATAACATCAAATTCTTAAAATACTCATAAATTAAATTTGTTAAAAATTTATATATTATTATATATTTATTTAAAAAAATTATATTTAATGATATTCAAAGCGATCGGTGAGGATTCCGAAGGCCATTGACCGAAGGAAGTTCCATGGCGTCTCGAGACGGTGGGGCCGCTAAGCGGCGGAGATTCGTGACTTGACTTGGCAGAAGAGGGTGTGGCTCGGGACCTTCAACATGGAGGTTTCAGTAAGGTCAATAGAGGAGGAGATGAGTAGAGAGCGATCAAAAAAAAGTAGAAAGTAATTTTGTTAAAATTTTTTTATCAGATTACTATATCTCTAGTAATGTCGATAATCACCCCTTGCAGTGGTAATTCAATAGATTGTCATTCAAAACATATACTAAACATAGTTATTTGATGGATTCCATTTAAATTACCGATAATCTAAATAGATTATCTGCTACCAAACACCCCTTAAGGCCATGGATGAAAATCTCCTAGGGGCATTCTGATTCTGATTCTGATTCAATTGCATGAGTAGGCTGCACTTAAAACCAGCAAGAAAAGTAACTCATAGAGGCCCAATCAACGACAGTGGATATCAGTGTTGGAAAATGTGGTCTAAAAGACATAATTTTTCTATGATGATTGACATCAGATGATATAATAAATGATTTGATATTTGCATTCTATATACTTGTATGTAATTCTCCTGAAAGGTCTACGAATGTTAGAAATAATGATCTTGAGTGCTCGAGATGCTTCACACATGAGTACAGAAGACACGAGATCATTTTATTACATTTGAAATACAATTATCACAATTTTAATAAAGTTAGGTGCTTTATTATGAGAAATTGAAGTATACGTAATTTCCAATTGGGGAAATAGTTTGTCTTGACTATTTGAGAGGGATTCTCGAATTAGTATACTAGTACGCATATTGCGTATTGACGGACTTACATGAGAATAAATTTTGAAATGTACTATCATGAAATTTAACTCATAGCTATGAGAGTACGATTGTTCTTAAGCTTGAGCAAGTCACTGAACTCAGACTTATAGCGTATATGCTTTGATTCACCAAATGAGCAAAATCCATAAATGATTGATACTCGGTGGGTTGGGCATATGCCACTAGGGTCTAAGAACATACTCGCAATATAGTCATTCATGTACTTTCCATGAGAAAGTAATAACACTCCCTTGAGAGGTTCAAATTAATCTATCTTAAAACTATGCATAGTGATCTTTATAGATCGAGTGTAGACATGATCAATCGACGGGTTGATTCATGATGCTCAGTGGATGGATATGAGGGAACCTAGAGCTCAAGGTGTTAGATGGATATTGGACAAGTGATAGTACACAAATTACTTGATGCCAATATTCGAGTGTCGCATGAAGGAACCATTTGCGTATCGATCTCATAGGTCAGGGATGGGATTGTCTTATGTGATAATTTATTTTATCTCGACGTAAATGCCATGCATATCCTGGAGTGCAGTTGTGATTTTTTGGTGAAATAAATCATGACTAAGAATATTGTCTCGAGTCATAGGGAATGGCGGTGTAAGGACAATATTCTTGGGAGCTAGGTTATGTGTGTCCCGCGAAGTCCAAGGTGTAGACCATAAAAGGAAACTCGCTCCTAAATTTTAAGAATTCATTTTTAAAATTTTAGGTGACGCGATGAGCAAGTAATGCCTGCCTAATATTGTGTTTGATTTTCTAGAAAAATTTATAGAAAAGTTTCTTAATGAAACTAAACTCTGTAACATGGATCCGTGACCAAAGTAGAGGCCATGGGTGGTTTGAGGACTTTGGGTTTAGGCTCTATGGGCCTTGTCCCAATGAGCCTCTAGACCAGCGGGCCTATTGTAAGTTGGGCATGATGTTCTCAGATCAGGCGCAGAAGAGACAACGTATTTTTTATGAAGCGTGTCTTCTTCGCGCATCTTTGGATGATGATGAGAAGCGTCTCTCCTGTAGGGACGCGATGCTTTCTTCGATCAGAGTATCGCTTCCCATTTATAAATAGCGAGCACCATGATCAAAAAAAAAAAAAGAAAGAGAAATTTTTTTTTTCATTTTTCATCCATCCATTTCATCTGTTTTTAAGAACAGTAAAGACAGAGAGATCCATAAGAGAGAACACAAAAGAATTCGGCTGATTTTTATTCACCAAAAAATTCTTGCTTATTTCCTTGGCCATACCCCTTGCTCATTCAGGGAGTTGAGGATTAAAGATTATCCCATTTATTCCTAAGAAGAATCAGCGATCTTAGAGTCTCCACTCCTTGAGAGTCTCCGGTACAGAAGCCTTCACGCAGAGGAGTCTTCACGCACGGATGCTTCCTTATTCACGAGGAAATCCAATAGAAATCTTTAGTAAAAAGGTACGCAATCATTTTCTCTAATTAAGTAATGATTGCCATGATTGTTCATAAGTTTGATTACTGGTATCACTTCCGCACCAACTGATTTAATATTTTAATCCATGCTTATCTTCTTATGATAAGAGTTTTGATCGGATTGTTCTGATCATGGGGATCTCACCGGAGATCAGAACCTCCAACTCATTTTATCCTTAAAGATAACCATAGCAAAATTTAAAATTCTTATCTTTTTCGGTTATCAGTAATCACATCTATCCATCCAACAAAAAACTGGTATCAGAGCGTTGGTTTTGATAATAGATAATCTACATGGATGCCTTCTCTCTCCGAGGAAGATGGAAAATATTAGAATAGGCATAGATCTTCCGTCGTTTTTCCTCCCTACTTCCTGGAACGTTCGGACTCAATGAAGAAGAAGGACATTTCTATCCTTCTGCTCCATGCGTCCGAGAACGAGTTTCTCCCATCTTCTTGTAACGGAAGGAATATAGACGGGCTCCCTTCTTCCGTGGACTCCACGCGGTTCCTTCCGAAGAGTCCTTGGGATTGGACAATGGGGAACCAGATCGGATGATTGGGACTCCATGTGGAAGGGAAGAAGAAGCCAGACGGTTGGCCTTCCACCTCTTGAAACGTCTGGACTCCACACTTTTGAATAAAAGTCGGACGATTGAGAAGAAGGACGTTGGCCTCCTTCCGTTCAGTCTTCTGATGCTAGGAATGAAAGGACTCCCTGGAAGCAACTCGGATGTTGGGCTCCCATCTTCCGTTCGGATGACTTCTTGTTCGGTCGTCTGGTGCCAGGAACGAACAAAAAGAAAGAAGGATGCCTCCCTTCTTCCGTCCGGACTCCACGTGAGAAGAAGGGACTCCACGGCATGAGACCTCAAGACGTGAGGAAGGTTAAGGTTCTGGTCTGAATGGATTTATTAAAGGTAATGGAAAGATTGAAGGATGAGAGAGAAAGAGCTATTTAGTTGGAAGAGATGTTTAAATGAGGCATTTAAGAATCGAGCTCGTGGTAGTTGAAGGTCAACATGACGCTCTTATCCTACATGCACTTGTGTTTATGGGGGCTTGGGGCATCATGTTAATTGGAAAGGGACGACCAAGATGATTGTGGTCTGATTAATATTTTATTATGATTCCGAATGCCTTCGCTGTTTGGGCTAGCACAGCAATTTATTATTATTTATTTTTTTTATTGCTTATGTATTTTATGCATGTTTTATTGCCATGGTATCACTCATTAGAATATTATGAGTTAAATGTAATTAAATGATTAAAGGACCCTAAATTGGCATGATTGAATAGGTTAAAAACCAAATCACCTATGACAATTATGGGCGTTAATCACAAAATGATTACATAATTGGTTAAGTGATTAAAGGTATGTCCAAGGCCATTTGGACATAAGGTAAATCACAAATTATACAAAAACTTAATTAACAAATTATCAAGTGTGTGAGGGTAACATGTAACCCGCGGCTTCCCAAAAAGGTTGATTCTCGCTATGATGCATGTGCTTACTCGTGTCACATGCGTGACCCCCATTAGGGATGGGGTATGCCATTAGTTTGCATAGTTCTAAGAATTAAATGAATAATCTAGGGTATCCTATTTGAACACTTACTCGTGTCACATGCGTGACCCCCATTAGGGATGGAGTTTTCAAACTTGTTAATCCCAGAAGATTAAACCTTGGTTAACACTTGACCTATAATGATAGGAGCCAAAAAAAAACCAAAGCAGTGATCATAACCAAGTAAGGCTGTTGGATCAGCACTTGGGGACTATGACCAGGTGGGACTTGGGTTGACTCATTTTTATGGAGGTCAATACACTGTTACATTGAGACTTTGTAGATTTTTTAAAGTTTTTTCTACTTAGTAATCTTAATGTTAAAAGAATATTTATGGAGCATATATAACTGATGCATGTATGCCATTATTTATATTTCAGATGTCGTCATCATTTTCTCCACTTGCTTCTATACTTAATGATAATAAGTTAACCGGACCAAACTATTTGAATTGGAAGAGAAATTTGGACATAGTGTTGGGGAGTTTTGTTGAAAAATTATATGCCCCAATCTTATTGATTTTGATGATTACCAAAAGTCATGAGTATATTAAAAGATGTAATGAGTGTATTTACATGAGCAATGAATTTATTTAGAACAATGAATGAGAATGTTAAAGTATAACTTTAATCAAATTGAAAGTAACTTCAAGTTCAATGTTTAAGCTTTCAAAAAGAAATTCAATACTTAATATGTTAATCAATGAGTTTTTGGAACATTTCTTTAATTGATTCCTAATGTCAATTTAATTGTATTCAAGTCAAATAATGATTTAAAATGAATCTGGAACGAATTTAAAGTCAATCAGAAAACTTTCTGATTTTTGATACGTTCCGGAGCCGACTCTTGAGTTTCAGAGTCGACTCCACTCAGAGTACAGAAATGACTATCTGTCTCGAGTCGACCCCCGATTCTGTCGAGCCGACTCCATGACTGTGCGAGTCGACCCCCAACTTTTCATGAGTCGACCCCCGACTGTCAGGAGTCGACACTTCACTTTTGATGAGTCGACCCTTTGACTTTCTGAACATTTCTATTTTTGGTATCACGACCTCGAGCCGACTCGCGGAAAGCATGAGTCGACTCCAGCAAATCTGGGCGAGATTTTTCCAAATGCCAACTCAGCGTCAACGGTAAGATTTTTAATTAACGGCTATTTTTCTTTGTTTCTAACGGCTATATTTTTGTAGAATCTATAAATAGAGAAGCCATTTTCAAATCAAAGATATACAAATAGAGAGAAATTCACTTCAAGAGAAAAGAAGAGAAAAATCAAAAAAAAGAGCTTCATTTGAAAAAATCCGTGATTCAAATAGAGTGAAAGAAAGAGTGTGAAATCAAAGGAAGCTCCTTCTGTGTTCAAGCTCAACAATCCAAGGAAGCTTCAGAAGAAAATTCAAGAGCTATTCAAGAGCATCTCAAGTGATTTTCAACACTCAAAGAAAAGAGGAAAAGCTCAAATCAACTCCAACATACATTCTGTGAAGAATCCGAGCTGAGGCCCGATTCTACACTTCAAAGGAGTTGAGAAAAAAGAGGAAAGAAGAAAAGCTCAAAAGCCAACCATCTGCAAATTAGGCTTTCCTAAACTTCATTATATATTTGTTTATCTGCTCATTAAGGAGCTTGTAACTGAAAAATAACATTTCTATTCTTTGTATCTAGTTCAATCTGGGGGATTGAACTAGTGGAGGTAGTCTTACCTCAGTACAAGCTTGGTAAAGCTTGGGTTAGGGTTTTTGTGCTGGTGAGCCCTTGAAAACCAGCTGGGTTCATTGTGATCCCGGGAAAACAACAAGTTTGAGTTGTGAGCTTGTAAAACAACTCTGCTGTAATCAAGGGTGATTATAGTATGGACCCAAGTGAATCTTGGGAGTGGACGTAGGTGTTGGTTACACCGAACTACTATAAAATCTTTGTGTTTGTCGTGCTTCCATTGGCTCTTTCTCTATCTCTGTTTATTCACTGCACTTTGTATTTGCATTGCTATTGCCTTCATTCTTCTTAAGCAAACCTTTTAAAAGGCTAATTTTTTAAAGAACCCAATTCACCCCCCCCTCTTGGGTTGTCATCTGGGCCAACAATTGGTATCAGAGCTAGTGCTCATTAGATTTTGATCACACGATTAAGAGCTAAAGTTCCAAATGGCAACACAAGTTGGATCATTTGCTGAAGGTCATTCTACGAATAGACCTCCACTGTTTAATGGTTCAAATTATTCATATTGGAAAGCTAGAATGAGGATATTCATTCAAGCTTCTGATTATGAGCTATGGGGTGTTATAATCAATGGACCTAGTACACCCACACATGTTATAGATGACACTATTGTTCCTAAGCCCGAAAGGGACTGGAATGATAATGATAAAAAAATGGCACAGCTTAACGCTAAAGCCATGAATGTCTTATATTGCTCCTTAGATGCTAATGAGTTTAATAGAATCTCCACATGTAATTCCGCAAAGGAGATTTGGGATAGATTAGAGGTTACCCATGAGGGTACCAATCAAGTAAAAGAATCTAAAATTAATATTCTTGTTCATAAATATGAATTATTTAGCATGGAACAATCTGAAACCATTGCATGCATGTACACTAGATTTACAGATATTGTAAATGGTTTGAAAAGTCTTGGTAAGACATATACTAACTCTGAACTTGTTCAAAAAATTCTTAGGTCATTACCAAGATCATGGAAAGCAAAAATGACATCAATCCAAGAAGCTAAGGACCTCAACACTTGACCCTTAGAGGAGCTTCTAGGATCTTTTATGACCCATGAGCTGACTATGAGGCAGCATGTAGAGGAGGACACAAAGAAAAAGAAAGTAATTGCCCTCAAAGCTGCAAAAGAAGAAGAGAGCAGCAGTGATGATGATGATGATATGATGAAGAGACTGCTCTCTTAGCAAAAATTTAAAAGATTCATGAGGAGAAAGAAACCCTTCCACAAGAAAAAATTTGGAGCTAAGTGGGAAGGAGAAAAGGATAAAAACAAGGACAAGGACAGAAAAAGAGAAAGACCCCTTGACTTGCTATGAGTGTAATAAACCGGGGCACTTTAGGAATGAATGTCCAAAATTGAAGAAAGCCTACAAAAAGAAAAAGAAGGCTTATGTGGTAATTTGGAGTGACAGCGAGGAATCTTCTTCCGAAGAAGAAGAACAAAGGAAGTCGCAAACGTATGTTTCATGGCGGACGACAATGATGAGGTAAGTTCCAATAACCCTTGTGATGAATTTGCTTTTGATGAACTTTTTGATGCTTTTAATGAACTTGTTGGGGATTTCAAGTTTTGAAAAAGAAATACAAGATTTTGAAAATGAAAACTTAACTTTCATTCAAGAAAAGGAAAATCTTAATAATGAAGTTAAGAAACTTAAATCTGAAAATAAAATTTTAATAAAAGAAAAAGAATCAATCTCTAATGAAAATGATAAACTAAGGAAAGAGGTTGAAAAATATAAGAACATAGTTGATAAGTTTACATTAAGCTCAACTAAATTAGACATGTTATTAAATAGTCAAAAAGCAGTTTTTGACAAAGCCGGATTAGGGTATAACACTTTAAAAAAACAAAAATCATTAAAAATATTTTTGTGCGTGCTGGCCAAAGTAATTTTACATGCTTTAAATGTAATAAAAAGGACATAAATCTTATGAATGTAAAATTCTAAAACCTAATAAAAACTTAAATGTTAAAGGGAAGAAAATATGGGTTCCGAAAGGAACAATATTTGTTGGTACTAACCATGAAGGACCCAAGAAAGCTTGGGTACCAAACATAAAGTTTGATATCATTGCAGGAATGTCTTGTGGCCAAGAGATCAAAGAGAAAGTGGTATCTTGATAGTGGCTGCTCAAGACATATGACGGGTGACAAAGAAGAATTCATCACCCTTGAAGAAAAGAAAGGAGGAGTTGTTACATTTGGCGACAATGGCAAAGGCCAAATCTTGGGGTTTGGTAACATTCAAATAACTCCCTCCACATATATTGAAAATGTACTTTATGTTGATGGTTTAAAGCATAACTTAATTAGTATAAGTCAATTATGTGACAAAGGTTTTAAAGTTTCATTTGAATCTTCTTTATGCACAGTAGCTAATCCCATTGATAATAGCATTGTTTTTATTGGAAATAGAAATGGCAATGTATACATGATTGACTTAGACAAATTGTCTACTAATAATCATTGCTTAGTTGCTAATAATGCTAATATGAATGAGATTGGTTGGCTGTGGCATCGAAGATTAGGTCACGCAAGCACACACCTGATTTCAAAACTAATTAGAATGGATTTAGTAAAAGGTTTACTAAATTAGATTTTGAAAATAACAAAATATGTGATGCATGTCAGTTTGGAAAACAAACAAGAAATTCTTTTAAATCTAAAAATATTGTTTCAACTTCTAGGCCATTAGAGCTACTTCACATGGACCTTTTTGGACCAACTAGAACCACAAGTCTAGAAGGAAAGAAATATGGTCTTGTGATAGTAGATGATTACTCTAGATTCACTTGGGTAATGTTTTTAGCTCACAAAGATGAGACTTTCTCGATATTCATGAAATTCTTCAAGAAAGTAACAAATGAGAAAAACACTACCATAGTGTCTCTAAGAAGTGATCATGGAACTGAATTTGAAAATCACTTATTTGAAAGTTTTTGCAATGAAAATGGTATTAATCATAACTTTTCTGCACCTAGGACCCCACAACAAAATGGTGTAGTTGAAAGGAAAAATAGGACTTTAGAAGACATGGCCCGTACCATGCTATGTGAAAGTAAACTCCCGAAATACTTTTGGGCGGAAGCTATTAACACAGCATGTTACATCCTAAATAGAGCCTTAATAAGACCTATTTTAAAGAAAACACCTTATGAATTATGGCATGATAGAAAACCCAACATTAAATATTTTCATGCATTTGGTTGTAAATGTTTTGTTCACAACAATGGTAAAAATAATTTAGGCAAATTTGATGCTAAATCTGATGAAGGAATATTCTTAGGATACTCTACAACTAGTAAAGCATATAGAGTATTTAACAAGAAAACTTTAGTTGTTGAAGAATCCATTCATGTAGTTTTTGATGAATCTTTAGCAACTCGTTCCGAAAATTTGATGATGAAGAAGATACAAACTTAATTGAAAAAGATCTTGAAAAATTAAATATTGATCAAGAACAAGACGCTAAAGATAATGATTCACCTAAGGTTGATGATACTAACACTAATCATAATGATGTAGATCTACCTAGGGATTGGAGATATGCTTATAGTCACCCTAAGGAATTGATTATAGGTGATCCATCTCAAGGAATAAGAACTAGATCATCTATGAGAAACATTAGTAATCATCTTGCATTTGTATCACAAATTGAACCTAAAACTATTGAAGAAGCTGAAAAAGATAATAATTGGATGTTAGCAATGCAAGAAGAATTAAATCAATTCACTAGAAATAATGTATGGACTTTAGTTGAAAGACCTAAAAATCATTCTGTTATAGGATCAAAATGGTTTAGAAATAAACTAGATGAAAATGGCATAGTAATTAGAAACAAAGCTAGATTAGTTGCAAAAGGATATAATCAAGAAGAAGGTATTGATTTTGATGAAACCTTTGCACCAGTAGCTAGATTAGAAGCCATTAGACTATTACTTGCATTTGCATGTCACATGAATTTTAACTTATTTCAAATGGATGTAAAAGTGCTTTTCTAAATGGATTTATAAATGAAGAAGTATATGTAGAACAACCACCAGGTTTTGAAGATCACGAATTTTCAAATCACGTTTTTAAATTGCACAAAGCATTATATGGTTTGAAACAAGCACCTAGAGCTTGGTATGATAGATTAAGTAAATTTTTAATTGAAAATGATTTTATAAGAGGAAAATGTTGATAAAACATTGTTTTTGAAAAGAAAAGGTAAAGATTTATTAGTAGTTCAAATTTATGTTGATGATATCATTTTTGGTGCTACTAACAATCTCTATGTCAAGAGTTTGCTAAGTTGATGCAGGGCGAATTTGAAATGAGCATGATGGGAGAACTCAACTTCTTCCTTGGACTCCAAATCAAACAAAGCAAAGAGGGAATCTTTATCAACCAAACAAAGTACACAAGAGAAATTCTAAAGAAGTTTGGTATGGAATCAATCAAACCCCTCGGAACACCAATGAGTCCTTCATGCAAGCTGGACAAAGATGAAGAAGGTAAGAAGGTTGATCAAAATATTATCGAGGTATAATCGGATCCCTACTTTACTTAACTGCAAGTAGACCAGATATAATGTTTGTTGTTTGCTTATGTGCTAGATTTCAGTCTGAACCTAAAGAATCACATTTAATTGCTGTTAAAAGAATACTAAGATACGTAAGTGGAACTAAAAATGTAGGTTTATGGTATTCTAGAGACTCAACATTAAATCTGATTGCATACACTGATTCTGATTATGCTGGATGTAAGTTAGATAGAAAAAGCACAAGTGGTGCATGCCAATTCTTAGGAAGTAACTTAATCTCATGGTTTAGCAAAAAGCAAAATTCAGTTGCATTATCAACTACTGAAGCTGAATATGTTGCAGCTGGAAGTTGCTGTGCTCAAATCCTATGGATTAAGCGACAACTTGAAGACTATGGTATCACACTTGATAAGACACCTATAAAATGTGATAACACAAGTGCAATTAATCTAACTAAAAATCCAATTCAACATTCTAGAACCAAACACATAGAAATTAGATATCATTTTATAAGAGAACATGTTGCAAATAATGAAATTTGTCTTGATTATGTTAACACTGAAGAACAATTAGCAGATATATTTACAAAACCCTTAAGTGAAGAAAGATTCTGTTATCTTAGAGGAGAGTTAGGGATTTGTGATCCATTAGAATGAATTTGAAACCCCTAAGGAAAGTTTATCTAAAATTCTTTCAAATCCTTGATCTTTAAGGAAATCTTATCTAGAATTCACATCTAATTGATCTATTCAAATCCAATGATTATTTTATCAATTTTATGATCAATTTCCGGACACATTTCAGAAATTTCATGTTTTTGCTCTGAAATGGTCTCGGAGCCGACTCGGTGAGTATCGGAGTCGAATTCAGGTTTTTACTAAAACTCTTGAGTTGACCCTTCTCGGTGCGAGTTGACTCCACTTCGGGATGGTTTTCTGTGACTGTCCGGAATCGACCCCTCGCTTTGCGGGAGCCGACTCGAAGTGGTCCCAGGTCGATTTATCTAGGGCAGAGTCGACTCGCCGTTCATTTCTAACGTCTCAATCTCTCAAAATACTCTCTCCAAAATACTTTCAGACCTTCAAATTCTCAAGAATCCCTGATTAACCCTTCCAATCGATCAATGGCCCCTAAAACTCGAGGTTCTAACCTTTGTGCGGCCGGTGTTAAGAGGAAGAGAGCTGTAAGGAAGACCATAAGGTGTCCGGTTCGTGAGCCATCACCTAGCTTGGATTCAACCTCATCTTCCTCAACTCCAAATGCTTCTCCATCTACAGCTCGTTCTCAGGTAGATAGACTCGCCGATAGAATTATTACTACGGGGAGGAAAGTAGATTTTGAATTGTTTGAGGCTGAGGGATTTCTTTTGGGAAGACAGTTGATAGAGATGGGTTGGGAAAAAGATCTGCTCCTTAGATTGCCCTACATATCCCGCCCTTGTCAAGGAATTTTATAAGAATCTATCTAGAGGAGATAATGGTCTTATAAGCATTGTTAGAGGAAACCGAATTTCAGTGACTGTAGAGCTGCTTTCAAGATTGTTGGATCTACCCATGTCAGGAACTTCTACATTTTCTTCGGATGACAGAAGCCCAGCACTGTCTAGACTACTTAACCGGGAGGTTGTCGGTTTTGAGGAAGTTTTGCCAATCAGTTATCCTTAGAACTGAGACTGTTCCACAACATCTGTAGTAGAATCCTTTTTCCCAAAATTGGGAGATTCGATTATGTGTCAGAAAGAGATATTTTGTTATGGATGCAATTGTAACGGGTAAACCCATTAACCTTCCTAGTATGATTTATGGTATATTGCCGACTGTGGAGGTAAGAGAAAATCAAGCTTGCCCTATGGCATGATCCTTACTAAAATTTTTCAGAGCCAAGGGATTGTCATTTCTGATAGTGAGCCTATGAGGAACTTGAGACACACAGATTTTTACAGCTTGGCCACTATACACAGGATGGGATTTGTTAAGAAGAACGGAAAATGGGAAAGGAAAGGGTTGATGGAAGAAAGAGCAGCAGATGCTGAGGCACCGAGACCATCGGTTAGACACTCTTCGCCTGCACCTTCGAGCCCTCCTATTCCTGCTCCTGCTCCTACCCCTACTTCATTGTTTGATCAAGCTTCATCTTCATCAGTTGGCTTCACAGAATTCAGTTAAGGCAACTCAAAGGCCTTCTTGATGATCAGTCAGAAAAATTAAAATCAGAGTTTGAAAACAAGTTTATGAATCTCAAGGAAACTCTTACTCTTTGGATGACCGAATCACCAAGATAGAATCTACACTTAGCACTTCTTCAGAGTCTTTGAGTGGAGATCTTAAGAACATATTTGAAGAACTTAAAGATGTCTGCGGTGATGGTGAAACATATTCTAAATGCAATGCTGAGCTACAAGATAAAATTTTGACTGCTTGCACCTTTGTGGATGAGAGACTAAAGGACTATGTGAAGATACAAACTGATGGAATGAAAAACATAATTGATCATTTGACTAGGATTGTTAGGACTCACTTTTAATGTATTAAATACTTAGTCCTTGCAATGTATTGAAGTTATTGTTATGTTTTACATTTTGGTATCAATGTATTAGACACTTTGATGTATTAGATACTTTGATGTAATGAATTGTCTATTTTGAATACTCAATGTATTTCTTCCTATTATCAATGAATGAATGATTTTGTTAAATCTTGAATGAATGAATGATTATGTTTAATGCTTCTCTACCTTTTTGTTGATAACAAAAAAGGGGGAGAGTTTTATAGTTTTATAACTGCATATGAATATGGGAGAAATTGATTAATCAAATGATATTAAAATGATTGAATGAATGAGATAAATAAATGAATGAATGAAATGTTTATTTAAGTTTCATAGGGGGAGATGCCTCATTCAGGGGGAGCCTAAGCCTAACTATGAAATCAAAATAAATTCACGATTCAATCATGCATAAACTCAATGTTTTTGTCATCATTAAAAGGGGGAGATTGTTGGGGAGTTTGTTAAAAATTATATGCCCCAATCTTATTGATTTTGATGATTACCAAAAGCCATGAGTATATTAAAAGATGTAATGAGTTTATTTACATGAGCAATGAATTTATTTAGAACAATGAATGAGAATGTTAAAGTATAACTTTAATCAAATTGAAAGTAACTTCAAGTTTAATGTTTAAGCTTTCAAAAATAAATTCAATACTTAATATGTTAATCAATGAGTTTTTGGAACATTTCTTTAATTGATTCCTAATGTCATTTTATTGTATTCAAGTCAAATAATGATTTAAAATGAATCTGGAACGAATTTAAAGTCAATCAGAAAACTTTCTGATTTTTGATACGTTCCGGAGCCGACTCTTGAGTTTCAGAGTCGATTCCACTCAGAGTACAGAAATGACTATCTGTCTCGAGTCGACCCCCGATTCTATCGAGCCGACTCCATGACTGTGCGAGTCGACTCCGCTCAGACACCAGAGGTGTGTTTTTCTGAGCACTTCGCGAGTCGACCCCCAACTTTTCATGAGTCCCCTGACTGTCAAGAGTCGACACTTCACTTTTGATGAGTCGACCCTTTGACTTTCTGAACATTTCTATTTTTGGTATCACGACCTCAAGCCGACTCGCGGAAAGCATGAGTCGACTCCAGCAAATCTGGGCGAGATTTTTCCAAATGCCAACTCAGCATCAACGGTAAGATTTTTAATTAACGGCTATTTTTCTTTATTTCTAACGGCTATATTTTTGCAGAATCTATAAATAGAGAAGCCGTTTTCAAATCAAAGATATACAAATAGAGAGAAATTCACTTCAAGAGAAAGAAGAGAAAAATCGAAAAATAGAGCTTCATTTGAAAAAATCTGTGATTCAAAATAGAGTGAAAGAAAGAGTGTGAAATCAAAGGAAGCTCCTTCTGTGTTCAAGCTCAACAATCCAAGGAAGCTTCAGAAGAAAATCCAAGAGCTATTCAAGAGCATCTCAAGTGATTTTCAACACTCAAAGAAAAGAGAAAAAGCTCAAATCAACTCCAACATACATTCTGTGAAGAATCCGAGCTGAGGCCCGATTCTATACTTCAAAGGAGTTAAGGAAAAGAGAAAAGAAGAAAAGCTCAAAAGCCAACCCTGCAAATCAGGCTTTCCTAAACTTCATTTATATATTTGTTTATCTGCTCATTAAGGAGCTTTGTAACTGAAAAACAACATTTCTATTCTTTGTGTCTAGTTCAATCTGGGGGATTGAACTAGTGGAGGTAGTCTTACCTCAGTACAAGCTTGGTAAAGCTTGGGTTAGGTTTTTGTGCTGGTGAGCCCTTGAAAACAAGCTGGGTTCATTGTGATCCCGGAAAATAACAAGTTTGAGTTGTGATCTTGTAAAACAACTCTGCTATAATCAAGGGTGATTATAGTGTGGACCCAAGTGAATCTTGGAGTGGACGTAGGTATTGGTTACACCGAACCACTATAAAATCTTTGTGTTTGCCGTGCTTTCATTGACTCTTTCTCTATCTCTATTTTATTCACTGCACTTTGTATTTACATTGCTATTGCCTTCATTCTTCTTAAGCAAACCTTTTAAAAGGCTAATTTTTAAAGAACCCAATTCACCCCCCCCTCTTGGGTTGTCATCTGGGCCAACACATAGTACTCACTTCTGCTGGGTATAAGTATGTCCTAACAGATATCTATCCTCAGTTGGGTCAAAACCCAACGGATAATGAAAAGCTTGAATTTGAAAAATGGAACAAGGCTGATGAGATGGCCAAATGCTATATCTTGGCTTCCTTAAGCCCAGTGCTACAGCAGCAACATCAAAACATGGAGACGGCTTATGATATGATTTTTAGTCTCCAAGAGATGTTCGCTCATTCGAGCAGGGCTGCACGGCAGAGTGCTATCAGGAAGCTGATCAATACTCGTATGGCTGAAGGTACCCCGGTCCGAGAGCATATGCTTAAAGTGATGGGCTACCTATATGAGGCCATCGATTTGGGTGCTGAGATCGATCAAGAGACTCAGATAGATATAGTGCTGGAAACCCTCTCAAGTTCATTTGATCAATTCAAGCTTAACTATTCAATGAACAAACTTGGCATGACCCTCCCAGAGCTCATGAAAGAGCTGCAATCAGCTGAGCAGATTCTAGGGAAGGAAAAGGCAGTTCACTTTACTAAGGCTTCTTCTTCTAAGCCCAAAAGGCCCAAAGGAAAGAAGAAGCAGCATCCTAAGGTAGCGGGTGGCAAGATCAAAAAGACAAAGACCGCTAAAGGAGCAGTAAAAGGGAGATGTTTTCACTGCAACCAGAAAGGGCACTGGAAGACAAACTGCCCAAAACTAATTGCCAAGAAGAATGCAACAGGTAATATTTTTGTTATTGAAACATGTTTAGTGGTGGATTCTACTGTATCCTGGATTGTAGACTCAGGAGCCACTAATCACATATGCAATTCATTGCAGGGGTTCCAGGTAACCAGGAAACTCAATAGAGGAGAGATATTGCTGAGGTTGGGGACAGGAGTAAAAGTGGGAGCTACTAGTATTGGTAGAGTTAGTTTATCTTTTGGATGTAACAAAAAACTTGTATTGGATGATTGCTTATATGTACCAGACATTAAAAGAAATTTAATTTCAGTAGCATGTTTGATTTCCTATGGTTACAATGTTTCTTTCCATTCTGATGTTTCCATTAGTAGAAATGGTAAAGAAATTTGTAGAGGATCAAGATTAGGAAATTTATATTATGTACATCCAATAACTCCCACATCCAATGACACTGAAATAGTGCATACTGTCTCAAATAAGAGAAAAGCTGAACACAATGAAGAAACACTTTGGCATTTAAGACTAGGTCACATAAACCTTAATAGGATTAAAGGCTTATCCAGGATGGATCCTTGGGTCCATTGGATATGGATAAAATGCCTCAGTGCAAATCCTGTTTGGAAGGAAAAATGACTAGAAGGTCTTTTAAGACCAAAGGCCTTAGGGCCTCTAATTTACTGGACTTGGTGCACACTGATGTATGCGGACCAATGACGGTACAAGCCCGAGGAGGTTTTGAGTATTTCATTACTTTTACTGATGATTACTCAAGATATGGATACGTTTATCTGATGCGACATAAGTCTGAAGCTTTTACAAAGTTTAAGCAGTTCAAGGCTGAAGTTGAGAATCAGTTGGGAAAACGAATCAAAGCTGTTAGATCAGATCGTGGAGGTGAATACCTTCTTGAAGAATATAAACAGTCCTCATTGACAATGGCATTGTTTCTCAACTTACTGCTCCTAGAACACCACAACAGAATGGGGTAGCAGAAAGGAGAAATAGAACTCTACTTGAGATGGTAAGATGCATGATGTGTCATGCAAGTTTACCAGAATCCTTTTGGGGATATGCTCTAGAAACGGCAGCATATATTTTGAATTTAGTCCCATCTAAGTCAGTACCCAAGACTCCCTATGAGATGTGGACTGGACGTAAGTCCAATCCAAGGTACCTCAAAGTATGGGGATGTCCTGCTTATGTATTGACTGAAAAGACGTCTAAATTCGGACCAAGATCTATACTTTGCTACTGGGTTGGTTTCCCAAAAGGAACTGTAGGCGGCTACTTCTATAATCCTGAGAGTCGAAATGTGTTCGTTAGCACGAATGCTAGATTATTGGAAGATGATTGTATTAGTACCGCTGATCCTAAAAGGTGGTTCTACAAGAACATACACCTGAGGGATCATCTTTCAATTCAAGACATAATGATAAGGATGAAACACCTATTGCCGAACCAGTATTAGATGCGACACCCGTGGTTCGTCGCAGTGGGAGGATTTTGAGACCACCTAATAGGTTTATGTTCTTTGGAGAATCCTATGTGGCGATCTCCAATGAACAAGAATCGAATCCCACTAGTTACGATGAAGCTATCACGGATGTAGATGCAGAGGCAATGGCACATGGAATGGAATCAGAAATGGAATCTATGTCGAATGATATTGTAGATGCACCGGCTGGGATCAAACCCATTGGGTGCAAGTGGATCTACAAGAGAAAGAGAGGACCGGATGGGAAGGTTGAAACCTTCAAAGCACGGTTGGTGGCAAAGGGCTATACCCAGAAGGAGGGTATAGATTATGAGGAAACTTTTTCACCTGTTGCCATGCTAAAGTCGATTCGGATTCTCTTGGCCATAGCAGCTCATTTTGACTATGAGATTTGGCAGATGGACGTCAAGACCGCTTTCCTCAATGGATATCTTGACGAGACTATCTATATGGTCCAACCAGAGGGGTTCATATCTCGAGGCCAAGAGAACATGGTTTGCAAGCTTAAAAGGTCCATTTATGGACTTAAACAAGCATCCAGATCATGGAACATTAGATTCGATCAGGCGATTAAATCCTATGGTTTTAATCAGAACCCTGATGAGCCATGTGTCTACAAGAGATTAGATGGTAAAGCTGTAGTGTTTCTGATATTATATGTAGATGATTTGTTGCTTATTGGCAATGATGTCGCAGCATTGTCCTCAGTCAAGATTTGGCTATCACATCAGTTCAGTATGAAAGATCTCGGAGATGCTAGCTATGTTCTTGGGATCAAACTTTTACGAGATCGAAAGACAAGAACATTGGGTTTATCTCAGGCGGCTTATATAGATAAGATTCTGCATAGGTTCTCAATGCACGACTCCAAAAAGGGTATGTTACCCTTCAGGCATGGTGTTCCTCTATCAAAGGACCAATGTCCCAAGACTGATGAGGAAAAACGTACAATGAGTAAGGTACCATATGCTTCGGCTGTTGGTAGCCTTATGTACGCCATGTTATGCACGAGACCTGATATCTGTTACGCCGTAGGTATGGTCAGCCGTTACCAGTCGAACCCAGGGATACAACACTGGATAGCTGTCAAGCATATCTTCAAGTATCTTCGGAGAACGAAAGATTATATGCTTGTATATCATAGTGATGAGCTTATCCCAATGGGATATACTGATTCTGATTTTCAGGCAGATAAAGATTCTAGAAGATCTACATCCGGTTTTCTATTTACATTAGGTGGTGCTATCAGTTGGAGGAGTGTGAAACAATCTTGTATCGCAGACTCCACCATGGAAGCTGAGTATGTGGCAGCATCTGAGGCAGCAAAAGAAGCAGTTTGGCTAAGAAAGTTTCTTATGGAATTGGAGATTGTACCTTCAATTGAGAGACCTTTAACACTGTATTGTGACAATACGGCTGCGATTGCTCAAGTGAAGGAACCTCGTTATCACACTAAAGGCAAGCACATTGAGCGCAAGTTTCACTTGATCCGAGAGTTTGTGCAGCGGAAAGAAGTGGAAGTGCTCAAGATCGCCTCATTGGAAAACTTAGCTGATCCCTTTACCAAGACCCTCAAGGGAAATATTTTTACAAGTCATGTTGAGGGGATGGGAGTTAGGTTATGGTAGTATGTATTTTAGCCCAAGTGGGAGTATGTTGGAAATTGTGGTCTAAAAGACATAATTTTTCTATGATGATTGACATCAGATGATATATAATAAATGATTTGATATTTGCATCCTATATACTTGTTGTATGTAATTCTCCTGAAAGGTCTACGAATGTTAGAAATAATGATTTTGAGTGCTCGAGATGCTTCACACATGAGTACAGAAGACACGAGATCATTTTATTACATTCGAAATACAATTGTCACAATTTTAATAAAGTTAGGCGCTTTATTATGAGAAATTGAAGTATACGTAATTTCCAATTGGGGAAATAGTTTGTCTTGACTATTTGAGAGGGATTCTCGAATTAGTATACTAGTACGCATATTGCGTATTGACGGACTTACATGAGAATAAATTTTAGAAATGTACTATCATGAAATTTAACTCATAGCTATGAGAGTACGATTGTTCTTAAGCTTGAGCAAGTCACTGAACTCAGACTTATAGCGTATATGCTTTGATTCACCAAATGAGCAAAATCCATAAATGATTGATACTCGGTGGGTTGGGCATATGCCACTAGGGTCTAAGAACATACTCGCAATATAGTCATTCATGTACTTTCCATGAGAAAGTAATAACACTCCCTTGAGAGGTTCAAATTAATCTATCTTAAAACTATGCATAGTGATCTTTATAGATCGAGTGTAGACATGATCAATCGACGGGTTGATTCATGACACTCAGTGGATGGATATGAGGGAACCTAGAGCTCAAGGTGTTAGATGTGTTGGCCCGATGGCAACCCAAGAGGGAGGATGAATTGGGTTCTTAAAAATTTAAGACTTTTTGAAATGTTTTAAACAAATTAACTCAAGATGTGCAAGTGAGAGAAATTAACTTATAAGCAATGCACAAACAGAAATATAAGAGAGATAGAGAGAGAGAGACAAATGAGCACGGCAAACACAAGAAGATTTTATAGTGGTTCGGTGCAACCAGCACCTACGTCCACTCCCAAGATTCACTTGGGTCCACACTATAATCTCCCTAGATTACAGCCGAGTTGTTTTACAAGCTCACAACTCAAACTTGTTGTTTTTCCGGGATCACAACGAACCCAG
This sequence comes from Calamus simplicifolius, assembly GCA_900491605.1. Taxonomy (NCBI): domain Eukaryota; kingdom Viridiplantae; phylum Streptophyta; class Magnoliopsida; order Arecales; family Arecaceae; genus Calamus; species Calamus simplicifolius. Next base: position 19,322 of record UESW01004974.1, on the reverse strand, counting down.
CCGGTTTTACACGGGCTTACCAGCACAAAACCCAACTCGTTGTTTTTAACGGGATCACAACGAACCCAACACGTAAGCTATCCCAAGCTTACAACGAGGTACAACTACCTCCACTGATTCAATCCACTGATTGAATCAGTACACAAGAAAATAATTTAGAGTTTAAATACAAACAGCTCCTCTTGAGCAGAATAATCAAAATAAAGCTTAGGTTTAGAAAAGCCTGATTAGATAAGCTTGAATGCAGGCTTGGCTTCTTTGCTTCTCTTCTCCAACTCCTTTGAAGTGTGGAATCAGGCCTCAGCACAGATTCTCCTAGCTTTGGGGCTTTTGGATGTTGGTTGAAGCTTTTCTTCTTTTTCTTCTAGGTTGGAAGATCTTGATATTGCTCTTGGTTGCTTTGGGATCTCCTCTTGAACTTTTGTTGATTGTAGCTCTGGAGCACACGAATCTCTCTCTTTGATTTCACTCCTTTTGAATCTCTTTTCTTGACTCAAATGATTTTTCCAATGAAGCTCTGTTTTTCCCTCTTTTTGAAAGATTTTCTTTTCTCTCTTTTTCACCACTCTATTTTTTTTGATTTGAAAAGAGCTCCTCTATTTATAGATTCTGCAAAAATATATCCGTTAGAAACACAGAAATATAGCCGTTATTTGAAAATATTACCGTTGGAGCTGACGTGTCATCGTGAAAAATCGCGCCCAGAATTTCGCGGAGTCGACTCGAGCACTGTGGGAGTCGGCTCGAAGTCGATTACTAAAAATAGAAACATTTAAACGTTAGAGGGTCGACTCGCGAAGAACCAAAGTGTCGGCTCCCGACAGTCGGGGGTCGACTCGAAGAAAATGGGGAGTCGACTCGAGAAGCGCTCAAAAAACATGCTTTCTGTTGTTTGAGCGGAGTCGGCTCACACAGTCCAGGAGTCGGCTCGCACAGAGTCAGGGGTCGACTCTTGAAATCCAAGGGTCGACTCGAGAAAATCAGAAAACTCTGTTACTTACTGGAGTCGACTCTGAAACTCTAGAGTCGGCTCCGGAACGTATCAAAAATCAGAAATTTTCTTGATTGACTTTGAAATTCGTCCCAGAATAATTTTAAATGATATTTTGACTTGAATACAATAAATATGACATTAAGCATGAATTCAAGACATGTTTCAAGAAATCATTGATTGAAATATAACATGTAAAAATTCCTTTTTGAAATCTTAAATATAGAGCTTGAAACTTCTTTTTCAAATTGATTCAAAACTCAGTGAATTTAAACATTGAGAGTCCATTGCTTTCATTTTGAATAAGCTCAAGGTTTTTGATTAATAAACTCATTATTTCCTTTAAAATACTCATGGCTTTTGGAAATCATCAAAATCAATAAGTTGGGGTAATTAAATAATTACAATCTCCCAAATTTCTCAACAATCCCCCTTTTTGATGATGACAAAAACATTGAGTATATGCATGTTTGTATTGAAAAATTTTTCAATACCAAAATCAATTTTTATGTTCATTGAGAGGCTCCCCCTAAATGAGATAGCTCCCCCTATGAAACTCAATTTTATAATTCATTCAAAATTTTTAATTTTTAAGTTCAAGCAAATAATTTTTCCCTTTTCAAATTTTAAGCATAATGATAACCAAATTATCTCTCCCTTTTACTTAAATTAACTCTCCCCCTTTAATATTCAAATTATCTCTCCCCCTTTTTTAAAAAATTTTAAATTTAATTGCATTGAAAGCATATACGATTAAATAAAATCTCTCCCCCTTTTTTGTAATCAACAAAAAGGTTGAGAAGCTCAATCGATTAACTGCTTATTCAATATCATTCTTTATATTTTACCATTCAAATTATCAATTGAGGATAATCATTCAAGATATTCAAAGATACTTACAATTGAAATGTACATAAGTAATGCATCAAACTTTCTCATTACTTCAAAATGATATTACATGAAAATGTAAACATACTCATTACATTGAAAGTAAACTTGACTTCATTACATCAAAATGAGATTACTCAGTACATTGAAATGAGATTACATTAAAAATATCAAAAGTTTCTTCTTGTAATCCTATTCAAATGATCAACTATCTGCTTCATTCCTTCACATTGTAGTTTAACATAATCTTTAAGCTTATTATCTACAAAAGTACAAGCAGTCAAAATCTTATCCTGAAGCTCGGCGTTGCACTGGGAATAGGTCTCTGAGTCACCACAGATATCCTTAAGCTCTCCAAAAATATTCTTCAAGTCTTCACTTAAGGAGCTGGTGGATGAACTAAGAGTAGATTCAATAGATGCAACCCGATCACTAAGTGAATACAAAGATTCCTTCAAATTCATAAATTTTTCATCAAACTCACTTTTCAATCTATTTTCATGCTCACTAATCTCAGATTTGAATAAGGATCTAAGCTGATCTAACTGAACATCAGAAAAGCTAACAGATGATAAAGTAGATGTCTGAGCTAGAGCAGGAGCAGAATCTGGAACAGAAGAGCTCTGAGGAGGCTCAGGTGAAGAATGTCTCACAGATGGTCTGGGGGCCTCAGCATCCATAGCTCTGTCCTCTGCAATATTCTTCCTCTCCCATCTTCCATTCCTCTTAACAAAACCCATTCGATGAATAGTAGCCAAAGAGTAATAATCAGTATGCCTTAATTCCTTTTCGGCTCACTATCACCAAATGTAATCCCTTGGCTTTGAAATAACTTCGTTAGAACCATGCCATAGGGCAAACTTGACTTCTTCTTCCCTCCACAATCAGCAATGTACCAAATGATCATCCGAGGCAAATTAATAGGCTTCCCAGAAACTACGGCATCCATAATAAAAATGTCTCTCTCAGATACATAATCGAATCTGCCATTCTTAGGGAACAAAATTCTACTGCAGATGTTGTGAAGTAACCTCAGCTCCAAAGGCAATTGGTTTGCAAAAACTTCTTCAAAACCCTCAAAATTTCTGTTCAACAATCTTGTGAGGGCAGGTGATCTATCCTCCGGGGCATAGGTGGATGGTCCAGATAGGGGCAAATCTAACAGTCTGGATAAAATAGTGGCGGTGATATTCAATCCAATGCCTCTCACCACACTAACTAATCCATCATCACCTCTAGTCAAATTTGAGTAAAATTCCTTAACTAATGCAGGATATGTGGGACAATCCAGTGAACACATTTTCTCAAGTCCCATCTCAATCAACTGTCTACCTATTATAAAACCTTCATTCTCAAATAACTCAAAATCAACTTTTCTACCGGTTGTAATAACTCTACTGGCAAGGTGATCTACCTGAAGAGTGGTAGCTGGAACAGGAGAACCACTCGGAGAAGGGTAGAGACGAATCCGGAGACGGCTCGCGAACGGGTCGTCGAACGGTCCGTTTCCTCTTCAATCCGGCGCCACTACTGCTAGCTCCACGAGTTTTAGGTGCCATAGATCTAGATGGAGTGAATAATCAGAGGTTTTTGGAGTTTTGGAAGGTTTGAGAAAGCTTTGGAAAGAGTTTGGAATGATTAGAAATGATTGAAATGTCCGGGGTCGACTCGTGCCCTAGATAATCAAACTGGGACCACGTCGAGTCGACTCGCGCAAAGCGTGGAGTCGGCTCCCGAGTAGTCACAGAGCACGGACCCGAAATCGAGTCGACTCGCGCAGAGCGGGGGTCGGCTCCCGAGTTTCAACAGAAACAGGGGTCGACTCCGATACTGTCCGAGTCGGCTCCGAGACCATTTCAGAAAAAAATAAAGATTCAGAGAATCTGAAATGAGTCCGGAATTTGATCTTTGAGTGTGATTAAAAATCATGGATTTTGAGAGATCAAATTGATATGAGTTCTAGATAAAATTTCCTTAAGATTTTGAGAAATTGAAAGAACTCTAGATACATTTCCTTAGGGGTTTCAAAATCTATTCCAAAGGATCACAAATCCCTAATTCTCCTCTAAGATAACAAAATCTTTCTTCGCTTAAAGGTTTTGTAAAAATATCAGCTAATTGTTCTTCAGTGTTAACATATTCAAGACAAATTTCTTCATTAGTTACATGTTCTCTTATAAAGTGATATCTAATTTCTATGTGTTTTGTCCTTGAATGTTGAATTGGATTTTTAGTTAAATTGATTGCGCTTGTATTATCACATTTTATGGGTGTCTTATTAAGTGTGATACCATAGTCTTCAAGTTGTCGCTTAATCCATAGGATTTGCGCACAGCAACTTCCAGCCGCTACATATTCAGCTTCAGTAGTTGATAATGCAACTGAATTTTGCTTTTTGCTAAACCATGAGATTAAGTTACTTCCTAAGAATTGGCATGCACCACTTGTGCTTTTTCTATCTAACTTACATCCAGCATAATCAGAATCAGTGTAAGCAATCAGATTTAATGTGGAGTCTCTAGAATACCATAAACCTACATTTTTTGTTCCACTTACATATCTTAGTATTCTTTTAACAGCAATTAAATGTGATTCTTTAGGTTCTGACTGAAATCTAGCACATAAGCAAACAACAAACATTATGTCTGGTCTACTAGCAGTTAAGTAAAGTAGGGATCCGATTATACCTCGATAATATTTCTGGTCAACCTTCTTACCTTCTTCATCTTTGTCCAGCTTGCATGAAGGACTCATTGGTGTTCCGAGGGGTTTAATTGATTCCATACCAAACTTCTTTAGGATTTCTCTTGTGTATTTTGTTTGGTTGATGAAGATTCCCTCTTTGCTTTGTTTGATTTGGAGTCCAAGGAAGAAGTTGAGTTCTCCCATCATGCTCATTTCAAATTCGCCCTGCATTAACTTGGCAAAATCTTGACATAGAATAGTCAGTAGCACCAAAAATAATGTCATCAACGTATATTTGTACTACAAGTAAATCTTTACTTTTTCTTTTCAAAAATAATGTTTTATCTACATTTCCTCTTGTGAAATCATTTTCAATTAAAAATTTACTTAGCCTATCATACCAAGCTCTAGGTGCTTGTTTCAAACCATATAAAGCTTTGTGCAATTTAAAGACGTGATTTGAAAATTCGTGATCTTCAAAACCTGGTGGTTGTTCAACATAAACTTCTTCATTTATAAAACCATTTAAAAATGCGCTTTTAACATCCATTTGAAATAAGTTAAAATTCATATGACATGCAAATGCAAGTAAAAGTCTAATGGCTTCTAATCTAGCTACTGGTGCAAAGGTTTCATCAAAATCAATACCTTCCTCTTGATTATATCCTTTTGCAACTAATCTAGCTTTGTTTCTAATTACTATGCCATTTTCATCTAGTTTATTTCTAAAAACCCATTTTGATCCTATTACTGAATGATTTTTAGGTCTTTCCACTAATGTCCATACATTATTTCTAGTGAATTGATTTAATTCTTCTTGCATTGCTAACATCCAATTATTATCTTTTTCAGCTTCTTCAATAGTTTTAGGTTCAATTTGTGATACAAATGCAAGATGATTACTAATGTTTCTCATATGATCTAGTTCTTATTCCTTGAGATGGATCACCTATAATCAATTCCTTAGGATGACTATAAGCATATCTCCAATCTCTAGGTAGATCTACATCATTATGATTATTAGTATCATCATCCTTATGTGAATCATTATCTTTAGCTTCTTGTTCTTGATCTGAAGATACATCAATATTAAGTTTTTCAAGATCTTTTTCAATTATGTTTGTATCTTCCTCATCATCAAGCTTTTCAGAACTAGATGCTAAAGACTCATCGAAAACTATATGAATGGATTCTTCAACTACTAAGGTTTTCTTGTTAAATACTCTATAAGCTTTACTAGTTGTTGAATATCCTAAAAAGATTCCTTCATCAGATTTAGCATCAAATTTTCCTAAATTGTTTTTACCATTATTATGAATAAAACATTTACATCCAAATGCATGAAAGTATTTTATATTGGGTTTTCTTTCATTCCATAATTCATAAGGTGTTTTCTTTAAGATTGGTCTTATTAGGGCTCGATTTAAGATGTAGCATGCTGTGTTAATAGCTTCCGCCCAAAAGTACTTTGGGAGTTTACTTTCACATAGCATGGTACGGGCCATGTCTTCTAGAGTCCTATTTTTCCTTTCAACTACACCATTTTGCTGTGGAGTCCTAGGGGCTGAAAAATTATGATTAATACCATTTTCAGTGCAGAAACTTTCAAATAAGTGATTTTCAAATTCAGTTCCATGATCACTTCTTAGAGATACTATGGTAGTGTTTTTCTCATTTGTGACTTTCTTGAAGAATTTCAGGAATATCGAGAAAGTCTCATCTTTGTGAGCTAAAAACAGTACCCAAGTATATCTAGAATAATCATCTACAATCACTAGACCATATTTCTTTCCTCCTAGACTTGTGGTTCTAGTTGGTCCAAAAAGGTCCATGTGAAGTAGCTCTAATGGCCTAGAAGTTGAAACAACATTTTTAGATTTGAAAGAACTTCTTGTTTGTTTTCCAAATTGACATGCATCACATATTTTGTTGTTTTCAAAAACTAGTTTAGGTAAGCCTTTAACTAAATCCATTTTAATTAATTTTGAAATAAGGTGTGTGCTTGCATGACCTAATCTACGATGCCACAACCAACTAATTTCATTTATTAGCATTGTCAGCAATCAAGCAATGATCACTCAAAGATAATTTTTCTAGATCAACCAAGTAAACATTGCCATGTCTATAACCAGTAAAAACAATGCTATTATCAATAGAATTAGTTACAGTGCATATTGAAGATTTAAATGAAACATTAAAGTTTTTATCACATAATTGGCTTATACTAATTAGATTATGCTTCAAACCATCAACATAAAGTACATTATCAATAAATGTAGATGGAGTTATACGAACTTTACCAAGGCCCATAATTTGACCTTTACCATTATCGCCAAACGTAACAACTCCACCTTTCTTTTCTTCCAGGGTGATGAATTCATCTTTGTCACCCGTCATATGTCTTGAGCAGCCACTATCAAGGTACCACTTTCTTTTTGATCTTTTGGCTACAAGACATTCCTGCAACATAATTTAAACTTTATGTTTAGGTACCCAAGCTTTCTTGGGTCCTTCATGGTTAGTAGCAATAAAAATTGTTCCTTTCGGAACCCAAATTTTCTTTCCTTTAGTGTTTAATTTTTCATTATTACTTATTGTTTTGCACTCAAAAGATTTATGTCCTTTTTGATTACATTTAAAACAAGTAATATTACTTTGGTTAGCTTTTACAAAAATATTTTTCAATGATTTTTGTTTTCTAAATGTGTTATACCCTAAACCTGCTTTGTCAAAAACTGCTTTTTGACTATCTAAAATCATATTTAGTTTAGTTGAGCTTAGAGTAAATTTCTCAACAATGTCTTTATACTTTTTAACATCTTTCTTTAGAAAATCATTTTCATTAGAGATTGATTCTTTCTCTTTAATTAGATTTTCATTCTCAGATTTAATCAAATCAATCTTATGAGCAAAATCATTCTTTTCATTAAAAAGTGTTTCCTTTTTATCTTTTAAATCTTTAACTACAAGATTTAACTCATTTTTCTCATTAATTAAATTTAAGTTTTCAGTTTTCAAAGATTTGTGTTTCTTTTTCAAAGCCTTGAAATCAATCATCAATTCATTAAATGCTTCAAACATTTCATCAAAAGTAAATTCATCATCGGGGGTTTCGGTACTTACCTCTTCATTGTCGTCCGCCATGAAGCAAACATTTGCAACTTCTTTTTGTTCTTCTTCTTCGGAAGAAGACTCTTCACTGTCAGTCCAAGTTGCCATGTAGGCCTTTTTCTTTTTCTTATAGGCCTTCTTAAGTAAAGGACAGTCATATCTAAAATGCCCTGGCTTTTTACATTCATAACATACTAAGGGCTCTTTCTCTTTTTCCTTGTCCTTTTCCTTTTTCTTATCCTTTTCTTTTTCTCCTTCCATTTTTGATCCAAATCTCTTCTTGTGGAAGGGCCTCCTTCTTTGCATAAACTTCTTGAATTTCCTTGCAAGGAGGGCTGTCTCATCATCATCATCCTCTTCATCATCGCTGCTGCTATCTTCAACTTTTGCAGCCTTGAGGGCGATGGTCTTCTTCTTTCTTGACTCATCCTCATTGACATGTTGTTTAACTTGAAGCTCATGAGTCATTAGCGAACCAAGAAGCTCTTCCAATGGTAGGATGTTCAGATCTTTGGCTTCTTGTATGGCTGTCACCTTGGCTTCCCAAGTCCTTGGAAGTGACCTAAGAATTTTGCGAACAAGCTCAGAGTTAGTATATACTTTTCCAAGACTTTTCAAACCATTCACAATATCAGTGAATCTAGTGAACATGCATGTGATGGTTTCATTTTGTTCCATGGTAAATAATTCATATTTATGAACCAAAATATTTATCTTTGATTCTTTTACTTGGTTTGTTCCTTCATGTGTTATTTCCAACCTATCCCAAATTTCTTTTGCGGAATTACATGTTGAGATTCGGTTGAATTCATTAGAGTCTAAGGAACAATACAAAATGTTAATGGCTTTAGCATTTAATTGTGCCATTCTCCTATCATTATCATTCCAATCCCTTTCGGGCTTAGGAACAATAGTGCCATCAACTACGTGTGTGGGTGTACTAGGTCCATTCATTATTACTCCCCACAATTCATAGTCAGAAGCTTGAATGAATATTCTCATTCTAGCTTTCCAATATGAATAGTTGGTTCCATTAAATAAAGGAGGTCTATTCGTAGAATGACCTTCAGCAAAACATGAACCACTTTGTGTTGCCATAAGGATCTTTAGCCCTTGATCGTGAGATCAAATTCTAAATGAGCACTGCTCTGATACCAATTGTTGGCCCAGATGGCAACCCAAGAGGGGGGGTGAATTGGGTTCTTAAAAATTTAAGACTTTTTGAAATGTTTTAAACAAATTAACTCAAGATGTGCAAGTGAGAGAAATTAACTTATAAGCAATGCACAAACAGAAATATAAGAGAGATAGAGTGAGAGACAAATGAGCACGGCAAACACAAGAAGATTTTATAGTGGTTCGGTGCAACCAGCACCTACGTCCACTCCCAAGATTCACTTGGGTCCACACTATAATCTCCCTAGATTACAGCCGAGTTGTTTTACAAGCTCACAACTCAAACTTGTTGTTTTTCCGGGATCACAACGAACCCAGCCGGTTTTACACGGGCTTACCAGCACAAAACCCAACTCGTTGTTTTTAACGGGATCACAACGAACCCAACACGTAAGCTATCCCAAGCTTACAACGAGGTACAACTACCTCCACTGATTCAATCCACTGATTGAATCAGTACACAAGAAAATAATTTAGAGTTTAAATACAAACAGCTCCTCTGAGCAGAATAATCAAAATAAAGCTTAGGTTTAGAAAAGCCTGATTAATAAGCTTGAATGCAGGCTTGGCTTCTTTGCTTCTCTTCTCCAACTCCTTTGAAGTGTGGAATCAGGCCTCAGCACAGATTCTCCTAGCTTTGGGGCTTTTGGATGTTGGTTGAAGCTTTTCTTCTTTTTCTTCTAGGTTGGAAGATCTTGATATTGCTCTTGGTTGCTTTGGGATCTCCTCTTGAACTTTTGTTGATTGTAGCTCTGGAGCACACGAATCTCTCTCTTTGATTTCACTCCTTTTGAATCTCTTTTCTTGACTCAAATGATTTTTCCAATGAAGCTCTGTTTTTCCCTCTTTTTGAAAGATTTTCTTTTCTCTCTTTTTCACCACTCTATTGTTTTTTTGATTTGAAAAGAGCTCCTCTATTTATAGATTCTGCAAAAATATATCCGTTAGAAACACAGAAATATAGCCGTTATTTGAAATATTACCGTTGGAGCTGACGTGTCATCGTGAAAAATGCGCCCAGAATTTCGCGGAGTCGACTCGAGCACTGTGGGAGTCGGCTCGAAGTCGATTACTAAAAATAGAAACATTTAAAACGTTAGAGGGTCGACTCGCGAAGAACCAAAGTGTCGGCTCCCGACAGTCGGGGGTCGACTCGAAGAAAATGGGGAGTCGACTCGAGAAGCGCTCAAAAAACATGCTTTCTGTTGTTTGAGCGGAGTCGGCTCACACAGTCCAGGAGTCGGCTCGCACAGAGTCAGGGGTCGACTCTTGAAATCCAAGGGTCGACTCGAGAAAATCAGAAAACTCTGTTACTTACTGGAGTCGACTCTGAAACTCTAGAGTCGGCTCCGGAACGTATCAAAAATCAGAAATTTTCTTGATTGACTTTGAAATTCGTCCCAGAATAATTTTAAATGATATTTTGACTTGAATACAATAAATATGACATTAAGCATGAATTCAAGACATGTTTCAAGAAATCATTGATTGAAATATAACATGTAAAAATTCCTTTTTGAAATCTTAAATATAGAGCTTGAAACTTCTTTTTCAAATTGATTCAAAACTCAGTGAATTTAAACATTGAGAGTCCATTGCTTTCATTTTGAATAAGCTCAAGGTTTTTGATTAATAAACTCATTATTTCCTTTAAAATACTCATGGCTTTTGGAAATCATCAAAATCAATAAGGTTGGGGTAATTAAATAATTACAATCTCCCAAATTTCTCAACAAGATGGATATTGGACAAGTGATAGTACACAAATTACTTGATGCTAATATTCGAGTGTCGCATGAAGGAACCATTTGCTTATCGATCTCATAGGTCAGGGATAGGATTGTCTTATGTGATAATTTATTATATCTCGACGTAAATGTCGTGCATATTCTGGAGTGCAGTTGTGATTTTTTGGTGGAAATAAATCACGACTAAGAATATTGTCTCGAGTCATAGGGAATGGTGGTGTAAGGACAATATTCTTGGGAGCTAGGTTATGTGTGTCCTGCTATGTCCAAGGTGTAGACCATAAAATGAAACTTGCTCCTAAATTTTAAGAATTCATTTTTAAAATTTTAGGTGACGCGATGAGCAAGTAATGCCGCCTAATATTGTGTTTGATTTTCTAGAAAAATTCAGAGAAAAGTTTCTTAATGAAACTAAACTCTGTAACATGGATCCGTGACCAAAGTAGAGGCCATGGGTGGTTTGAGGACTTTGGGTTTAGGCTCTATGGGCCTTGGTCCCAATGAGCATCTAGACCAACGGGCCTATTGTAAGTTGGGCATGATATTCTCAGATTAGGCGCAGAGAGACAACGTATTTTTTATGAAGCGATGTCTTCTTCGCGCATCTTTGGATGATGATGAGAAGCGTCTCTCCCGTAGGGACGCGACGCTTTCTTCGATCAGAGTATTGCTTCCCATTTATAAATAGCGAGCACCATGATAAAAAAAAAAAGATAAGAGAAATTTTTTTTTTCATTTTTCATCCGTCTGTCTTCATCTGTTTTTAAGAACAGTAAAGACAGAGAGATCCAGAAGAGAGAAACACAAAAGAATTCGGCTGATTTTTATTCACCAAAAAATTCTTGCTTATTTCCTTGGCCATACCCCTTGCTCATTCAGGGAGTTGAGGATTAAAGATTATCCCGTTTATTCCTAAGAAGAATCAGTGATCTTAGAGTCTCCACTCCTTCAAAGAGTCTCCTGTACAAAAGCCTTCACGCAGAGGAGTCTTCACGCACGGACGCTTCCTTATTCACGAGGAAATCCAATAGAAATCTTTAGTAAAACGGTATGCAATTATTTTCTCTAATTAAGTAATGATTTCCATGATTGTTCATAAGTTTGATTACCGGTATCGCTTTCGCACCAACCAGATTTAATATTTTAATCCACGCTTATCTTCTTCATGATAAGAGTTTTGATCGGATTGTTCTGATCATGGGGATCTCACAGGAGATCAGAACCTCCAACTCATTTTATCCTTGAAGATAACCATAGCAAAATTTAAAATTCTTTTCTTATCCGATTATCAGTAATCACATCTATCCATCCAACAATCAGTTAGATCCTATTGGGGGGTAAAATCATCATTGCCTCAATATCCATGCGAGGAGGCTAAGACCAACCCCCTCCATAGCTCGGCCTTCCCGGGCTCCTGTAGCTCGGCCTCCCCGGGCTTCCATAGCTCGGCCTCCCCGGGCTTCCGTAGCTCGGCCTTCCCGGGCTTCCGTAGCTCGGCCTTCCTGGGCTCCTGTAGCTCGGCCTTCCCGGGCTTCCATAGCTCGGCCTCCCCGGGCTCCTGTAGCTCGGCCTTCCCGGGCTTTCGTAGCTCGGCCTCTCTGGCCTTCCATAGCTCAGCCTCCCTGGGCTTCCGTAGCTCAGCCTCCCCGGGCTTCCGTAGCTCGGCCTCCCCGGGCTCCCACAGCTCAGCCTTCCCGGGCCTCCGTAGCTCGGCCAACCCCTTTCGTAGCTCGGCCTCTCTGGCCTTCCATAGCTTGGCCTCCCCGGGCTTCCGTAGCTCGGCCTCCCCGGGCTTCCGTAGCTCAGCCTCCCTGGGCTCCCGCATCATGGCCTTCCGAGCCTCCGTAGCTCGGCCAACCCCTTCCGTAGCTCGGCCTCTCTGGCCTTCCATAGCTCGGCCTCTCTGGCCTTCCATAGCTCGGCTCTCCCAAACTTTCTGTAGTTCGTTTCCCCCGAGCTTCCATGACCCGGCTTCACTGAACGCCCCACGATCCAATACCCACCTCCGCAGAACCTGACACAGGAGAGCCTCAGCCTACTGTAATGGCACCCTAGACAAGGAATCATACTGAGAAGTGGTCTAGAACCTATCAAGGCCACCTGAGACCTACATATCTACCAGATCTCAAGCCATCAAGGGGCTCTCCCAGCCGTCGATCCCTTAACAGATAAGATACGGATCCCAATAGCCCCACAATGGCCTGATTCGATCCACTCCCATATCCTAACAACCTCTGAACCTTCCAGAAGGCGCTCAAGATCCAGGTGACAGTCTATAAATAGGACACTCCTAGATTCCCTCAGGTACGCATTCGCGCGTGCTCACACCCTCACTCCTCACTCTCCTGCTCTCTCGCTGGCAGCTCGTCGGTGCTCTTGCCCTTTAGAGCTCCCGATTGGCCGCTCCCGGAGAGGCCTCCCGGAAAGATCTACCTCCCCATTATCTGGTTGATCATCGATTTCTTCTCCACTGACTTGAGCGTCGGAGGGTCTTCCACGGAGGGCCACCCCCAACACCTCTCGCGTGAGGACTTTTGTGCAGGTTCGCCCTCCTTTGGAGATCGACCGCGCCCGAGTCGGAGGACGGATCTCGGCGGCAACAGATTGGCACTAGAGGAAGGGCCTCAAGTCCCATTAAAACTTGAAAAAGGAGACAAGGATCTAAATCCGGAGTAGAACCTCTTTGATGGCCAACCGGAGAAGAGCAACCTCTGAAGCTCAAGATCAGGTCACTTCCCAGAAGCCTGATCCGATGAGCGGTGTAGCGCCGCAACCACCACCAGTCGAAACTCCGTCACCGCCTGCCATTCCGGTGACCCAGGACCAGTTTGCTTCGCTGGTCCAACAAGTCCAGGCTCTGACCCATCTGGTTCAGGAGCGCCTTACGGCTCCTCCTGCTCCACACTTTCACAAGGCAGCGGCGGTTCCTTCTTCACCGGCGGCTTTCTCCTCCAGTCCACACAAATCTGCGGACCCCCCACGTCAACCAGAGGGGACAAACCGATCCCTGCAAGGCGGTCGCAACAGAGATCCTTCCAGATCTCGGCGAGCCCGGTCTCTCTCACCGGTGACCTCTCACCATGATTCGACACCGTCTCTGCGATCTCTCGTCCAGCTCCTCCTCTGGCGGCGAAGAGGAGATCCGCCGTCAGATCCAGGAAATGCGTCAGGAGCTGGACACCGCCAAGCAGGCCCATCTGCCCAGCCCAAGGCGGAGCAGGGCATCCCTTTCTCTAAGGAGATCATGGAGGAAGTGATTCCCTCCCACGTCAAGCTACCAGCCGTCGAGCCTATCACGGCTCCACTGACCCGGACGACCATCTCAGCAGCTTCCGGTCAATAATGATGTTCCACGGAGCATCTGATGCGGTCCTCTGCCGCGCCTTCCCCTCCACCCTCAGAGGATCCGCCCGAACCTGGTTCAATGCCTTTGAAGCCGGGTTCCATTGATTCATTTAACGAGCTGAGCCACCTTTTTATTGGCCAGTTCGTCAGCAGCCGCCGCCACCGACGGAGATCCGACTCCCTCTCGAAGTCAAGCAGAGAGAGGGGGAGTCCCTGAGAAATTATCTTGGCCGTTTTAACAAGGCCATGTTAGAGGTGGACCACCTTAATCATGAGGTGGCTATGTCGCCCTGGCCGGGGGAGTCTCGAAGGAGAGCGACTTCTACCTAGCTATGGAGGTCAGCTACCCCCCAGCCTCTCTGATATGATGGCCCTGGCGGACAAGTACGCTAGGGTCGAGGAATCGCGGAGAGTTGCCCGCGCTGAGCAGGCAAAGAAGAAGGAGCCCAAAGTCCCGACAGGCACCATCCCGCCCGTGCCAAGTCCACCTTGCCGCCAGAGAGTCCCTCCGCTGCCGCCAAGGAATCGCTCCGGAGCCCTCCCAGGCGATTCGATCGCTACACTCCGTTGACGTGCCCCGAGCGCAAATCCTCATGGAGATAGAGCGCCAGCTCCCCGGCCAATACCTCTCCGAGGGAACCCGACCCGAAGAGATCCGCCAAGTACTGCCGCTACCATAGGGAGCACGGTCATGACACCGAAGAATGCTGGCAGCTGAAGAATGAAATCGAGAGACTGATTCGGCGGGGACGACTGGATCAGTTCAGAAGGGCGCCCGAGCCACAACAACAAGGAGGTGACCGCCAGCCCGAGCTCCAACAACCTCCTCCTCCACCAAATCCGCCCGTGTTGGCCGCATCAACATGATTGAGGCCGGCGGATCGAGCCCAGGGGCAACGGTGATGCACCGATGCCAAAGAAGGCACACGGGCGAGCTCTCCTTCTCCGATGATGATCTCTGGGATACAGCTTCCCCATGATGACGCACTTGTTGTATCCCTTAATTTGAACAACTATGATGTAAGCCGAATCCTGGTTGATAGTGGAAGCTCGGTAAATTTTGTACCGGTGTGTTTGCCAGGATGAAATTGCTCATGGAAAACCTTCGAGCCGTGGATTCCACCTGATGGGATTCACCGGCGACGTCATCGTCCCAGAAGGAATCGTCACCCTGACGGTCCGCGCGGAACCTGGCCCCTTGTGACCATTGTACAGACCGACTTCCTAGTGACCGACCTCAGTCCCCATACAACGCCATATTCGGCAGGCCCGGTCTAATGTCCCTCAAGGCAGTTGTCTCCATCCCGCATCTATCCATGAAGTTCCCCACCGAGCAAGGAGTTGGAGTTGTTCGGGGAAGTCAGGCCATGGCTCGGCAATGTTTCGTTACGAGCCTTCAGTCTAGAATGCCCGAAGTTGACGGGCTAGACGCTCGCGAGGACTTCGCCGAACAACGGGGAGAACCGGCAGAGGAATTGGAAGAAGTACCGCTGGACGAAGCTCGGCCCGACCGAACCATAAGGATCGGGTCGCTACTCAAAGGAGAGCCTCGTCGCGAGCTGATCAGATTCCTCCAAAGCAATGCGGACATCTTCGCCTGGACCGCCTCCGACATGCCAGGGATTCACCCCGAGGTCCTCGTCCATCATCTCAATGTGGACGAGATGCACAGGCCTGTTAAGCAGAAGAAGAGGAGCTTCGCCCCAGAGCGGCAAAAAGCCATTGAAGAGAGGTCGACAAACTCATCAAAGCCAATTTTGTCCGAGAGGTAAATTACCCAGTTGGCTGTCAAATGTCGTCATGGTGAAAAAGTCGAACGGCAAATGGAGGATCTGCATCGACTTCACCGACCTCAACAAGGCCTGCCCGAAGGACAGCTTCCCCTCCCTCGGATCGACCAGCTCGTGGATGCCACCTCAGGCCACCAGATGCTGTCATTCATGGACGCCTATTCGGCTACAATCAGATCCGGAATGGCCCCGAAGATGAAGAAAAGACCGCCTTCATAACCGACCGAGGTACCTACTGTTACCGAGTTATGCCTTTTGGTCTTAAAAATGCAGGAGCGACCTACCAGCGGCTGGTCAACAAAGTTCAAGGAGCAAATCGGCCGGAACATGGAGGTGTACGTGGACGACATGCTGGTCAAAAGCAAGGAAGCGCTCACGGCATGTTGAGGACCTCGCGGAGAGCTTTGCCACGCTGCGCAAATATGGATGAGCTCAACCCGACCAAGTGTGCCTTCGGCGTCAACTCGGGAAGTTCCTCGGCTTCATGGTCTCCCAGCGAGGTATCGAGGCTAACCCCCAGAAGATTCAAGCTCTCCAACAAATGGCACCCCCAGCATCTATTAAAGAGGTCCAGCGCCTAACCGGGAGGATAGCGGCCCTTAACCGCTTCGTGGCTCGGTCGGCCGAGAGATGCCTCCCCTTCTTCAAAACTCTCCGATCGGCCAAAAACTTTCCAGTGGACTCCCGAATGCCAAGGTCATTTCAAGATCTCAAGAAGTACCTCGGCTCGCCCCCGCTTCTCAGTAGTCCGACCCCAGGAGAGACCCTATTCTTGTACCTGGCTGTTTCGGAGGGTGCAGTTTGCTCGGTGCTAGTCAAAGAAGAAGGCAAAGTCCAGAAGCCGATCTACTATGTCAGCAGGCTGCTCCGCGATGCGGAGACGAGGTACAGCAGGATTGAAAAGATGGTGCTGGCCTTGATCACCTCAGTTCGAAGCTGCGGCCTTATTTCCAAGCACATTCGTGACGGTCCTGACCGACCAACCCATCAAGGGTGGTCCACCGTCCCGAAACATCGGGGAGAATGACCAAATGGGCCGTCGAGCTAAGCGAGCATGACATACATTTTCAGCCTCGCCCAGCCATCAAAGCCCAAGTGCTGGCCGACTTCCTCCTCGAGTGTACCATCCCGGAGGACGGTTCTACCCCAAACTCCCCCGAAGGACCAAAGCTGGAGCCCGGTGGCTCCTCCACGTCGATGGGTCGTCCAATGCCCATCACTCCGGTGCGGGTCTAGTTCTCACCAGCCCAGAGGGGATGATCTTCGAATATGGCGTCCGATTCTCCTTCCCGGCTTCCAACAACGAAGCCGAGTACGAAGCCCTGTTAGCCGGTCTCCGGATCGCCCGCAACCTGAAGGTGGAAAAGCTTAACGCCTTCACCGACTCTCAGCTGGTAGCCGGCCATGTGCGGGGAGAGTTTGAAGCCCGGGAACCCAACATGATTCGATATCTCCAGGAGGTGCGGCCTACTTCCCCATTTTCCGAGTTTGAAATTATTCAAATTCCCAGATCCGAGAACGCCCGTGCCGACCTACTCTCCCGATTGGCAACCACGGAGACGATGGATGCCGAACAAAAATTCCACCTGGAGACTCTGGAAAGCCGAGCATCACGGAAGCCGACCGGGTGATGCAAGTTGAGGCCGAACCATCCTGGTTCGACCCTATCCTCAAATATCTCAAAGAAGGGTCGCTTCCGTCCGACCGAAGAGAGGCAGGAAAGCTGAAGCTGCAGGCCACCCACTACGTATTGATTGACAACCAGCTTTACAAGCGGTCTTTTTCCATGCCGCTGCTCAGATGCCTTCGCCCATCCGAAGCGGACTATGCTCTGCGCGAGGTACATGAAGGGATTTGCGGCAACCATCTGGGAAGCCGGTCCCTATGCCACAAGGTGCTACGACAAGGCTATTACTGGCCGACCATGCAGAAAGACGCGGACGACCTAGTCCGAGCCTGCGACCCCTGCCAGAGACATTCAAGCATCCAAAGGCTCCCTTCCGCCGAGCTAGTTTCTATATCCTCCGCTTGGCCCTTTGCCAAATGGGGGATGGACATCCTCGGCCCATTCCCGCTTGCCACAGGACAGCGGAAATTCTTATTTGTCGCCATCGACTACTTCACCAAATGGGTCGAAGCGGAAGCAGTTGCCAAATTACCGAAGCACGGGCCAGAGACTTTGTGTGGAGGTCCATCATCTGCCGGTTCGGCCTCCCCACACCATAATCACCGATAA
The DNA here is from genome assembly GCA_900491605.1 of Calamus simplicifolius. NCBI lineage: Eukaryota > Viridiplantae > Streptophyta > Magnoliopsida > Arecales > Arecaceae > Calamus > Calamus simplicifolius. Next base: position 1,352 of record UESW01004974.1, on the reverse strand, counting down.
CGGCAAGCAGTTCGACAACTCCAAATTCCGCCAGTTCTGCGAGGAGCATGGAATCCGTCACCACCTACTTCGGTCGGGCACCCACAAGCCAACGGAGCGGCCGAGGTGACCAACAGGACCCTCCTCCAGGGAATCAAAGCTCGCCTCTCCAGAGCCCAAGGCAGGTGGGCGGATGAGCTGCACCATGTCTTATGGGCCTACCGCACCCCCGAGAATCCCGACAGGCGAGACCCATTCCGAATGGCTTTCGGCACAGAGGCCGTTATCCCTGTGGAAGTCGGCCTCCCATCATTGCGGGTGGAGAGCTACTCGGAGGAAGCTAGCAACGAACAACTCCGCACCAACCTCGACTTGGTAGAGGAAATCAGAGAGAAGGCCCGGATCAGAACGGCTGCCTATCAACAAAGGGTGGCCCGTACCATGCCTCCAGAGTCAAAGGGAAAGCCTTCCTACCCGGCGACCTTGTCCTCCGAAAGGCCTCTGTTTCCAAACCGCTGGAGCAAGGAAAGCTGGCGCCAACTGGGAGGGCCCGTACCAAGTACGGAGATCATTGGACCGGGAACCTACAAGCTGCAGGATCTGGATGGGAAATCCATTCCCCGGACGTGGAACTCGGACAACCTCCAAATATTATCAATAGGGTATGTCCTCTTGAATTCATTTTCATATGCCTTTATATTCCTGCAACTTTTTCAATGTGAATCATTATGCACTATATTGCCAAATTGCAAAAGAAATAGATGCTGCTTACCAATCCTCGGGAACGCAGGAACCTCGGCCGAGCAACAAATCTCCGAACCTTGGCAGGGCCAAGTAAAATATTCTCCGAACCTCGGCTGGGCCGAGCAACAAATCTCCGAACCTTGGCAGGGCCAAGTAAAATATTCTCCGAACCTCGGCTGGGCCGAGCAACAATCTCCGAACCTTGGCAGGGCCAAGTAAAATATTCTCCGAACCTCGGCAGGGCCGAGCAACAAATCTCCGAACCTTGGCAGGGCCAAGTAAAAATTCTCCGAACCTCGGCTGGGCCGAGCAACAAATCTCCGAACCTTGGCAGGGCCAAGTAAAATATTCTCCGAACCTCGGCTGGGCCGAGCAACAAAATCTCCGAACCTTGGCAGGGCCAAGTAAAATATTCTCCGAACCTCGGCTGGGCCGAGCAACAAATTCTCCGAACCTTGGCAGGGCCAAGTAAAATATTCTCCGAACCTCGGCAGGGCCGAGCAACAAAATCTCCGAACCTTGGCAGGGCCAAGTAAAATATTCTCCGAACCTCGGCTGGGCCGAGCAACAATCTCCGAACCTTGGCAGGGCCAAGTAAAATATTCTCCGAACCTCGGCTGGGCCGAGCA
>UESW01004973.1:540323-566681 GCA_900491605.1 Calamus simplicifolius | reverse complement strand
TTTTGCTTCCCACGATCTTGGCAATGACCTGAGTATTTTGCGAACAAGATCAGCATTAGTATAAACTTTTCCTAAACTTTTCAAACCATTCACAATATCGGTGAATCTAGTGAACATGCATGTGATGGTTTCAGTTTGTTCCATTGTGAACAATTCATATTTATGAACCAAATATTTATCTTTGATTCTTTTACTTGGTTTGTTCCTTCATGTGTAACTTCCAACCTATCCCATATTTCTTTAGCGGAATTACAAGTAGAGATGCGGTTGAATTCATTTGAATCTAAGGAACAATATAAGATATTAATGGCTTTGGCATTAAGTTGAGCCATTCTCCTATCATTATCATTCCAATCCCTTTCGGGCTTTGGAACAATAGTGCCATCAATAAGGTGTGTGGGTGTACTAGGTCCATTTAATATAACACCCCAAAGCTCATAATCAGAAGCTTGAATGAATATCCTCATTCTAGCTTTCCAATAAGAATAGTTTGAGCCATTAAAAAGTGGAGGTCTATTCGTAGAATGACCTTCAGCAAACTAGAACCACTTTGTGTTGCCATAATGACCTTTAGCTCTTGATCGTGAGATCAAACTCTAAATGAGCACTATGCTCTGATACCAATTGTTGGCCCAGATGGCAACCCAAGAGGGGGGGGGTGAATTGGGTTCTTAAAAAATTTAAGACTTTTAAGCAATTTAAATGAGATGTGCAAGTGAAAGGATTAACTAATAAGCAAAGCACAAACACAAGTATATGAGAGATAGAGAAGAGACAATTAGACACGGCAAACACAAGATATTTTATAGTGGTTCGGTGCAACCAACACCTACGTCCACTCCCAAGACTCACTTGGGTCCACACTATAATCTCTCTAGATTACAGCCGAGTTGTTTTACAAGTTCACAACTCAAACTTGTTGTTTTTCCGGGATCACAACGAACCCAGCCGATTTTACACGGGCTCACCGGCACCAAACCCAAACACAAGCTAAACCTAGCTTGTACCGAGGTTTAACAACCTCCTCTAGTTTAATCCCTCAGATTAAACTAGACAAACAAATAAAATGAGTTTAATTACAAGCAGCTCCTTTTTGAGCAGATATTTCAAAATAAAAATTGAGTTTAGAAAAGCCTGAATATTTAAAGCTTGAGAGCTGGCTTGGCTTCTTTGGATTCCTTCCTTCAACTCCTCTTGATGTTGAATCAGGCCTCAGCACCGATTCTCCACAGATTTGAGCTTTGGAGTTGGGTTGAAGCTTTTTCTCCCTTTTCTTGAATGTGGAAGATCTTTGATTTGCTCTTGAAAGTGTTGGGATCTCCTCTTGAATCTTTTGTAGAAGATAGCTCTGGAGTGCACGAATCTCACTCTTGGATTTCACTCCTTTTGAATCTTCTTCTTAAGCAAAAGATTTTTCTAATAACACTCTGTTTTTCCCTCTTTTGAATTTCTTACTGAATGATTCTCAATATATCTTCTCTCTTCTTTCTTTGTTGAATGGCTCCTCTATTTATAGATTCTGAAACAATATAGCCGTTAGAAACAAAGAAAAATAGCCGTTATTCAAAAATATATCCGTTGGAGCTGATGTGTCAACTCAAAAAATTTCCGCCCAGATTCGGGGAGTCGGCTCGGGACTGTGCGAGTCGGCTCGAGCAATCGAATCCAGAACGCACCAAAAAATGAGTTTTCAGGGGTCGACTCGTGAAAATCTGGGAGTCGACTCTTGACTTTCAGGAGTCGACTCGCGAAAAGCTGGGAGTCGACTCGAGAGCACTCAAAAATGAGTCTTTCTGCCGTCTGAGTCGAGTCGGCTCGCACAGTCACGAGTCGGCTCGAGAAAGTTCAGGGTCGACTCGGAAACTCTCGAGTCGGCTCGGGACTGATACAAAAATCAGAAAACATTCTGATTTGCTTTGAAAATCATCCCAACCAACTTTGAAATATAAATTTGACTTAGATAATGTTGTTTTAACAGTAAAGCTCAATTTCAAAGCATTCTCATTAAGTCATTGATCTTTAAAAGATTGATATAAAAATCATTTTTGAATTCATAAGTATAGCTCACTGAAACATATATTCAATTGATTCAAGAAACTCATTATATTTTTAATAGTTCATAGTTTCCAATTTGAAATTGCTCATAGCAAGAATAATTCATTGATTGACTTATCATGTTCATAGCCTTTTAGAAAGTAAAGCAATGTCTTTTGGAAATCATCAAAATCAATAAGTTGGGGGCAATTAAGTTTCAATAATTTCAACACATCTCGACATCCGTGTCGGCCGGGGCCCATCCCGACCTCGGCATCGGCCATGGCCCATCTCGACATCCGTGTCGTCCATGGCCCATCCCGACATCCGTGTCATCCAGGGCCCATCCCGATCTCGGCGTTGGCCACGGCCCATCTCGACATCCATGTTGACCAGGGCCCATCCCGACCTCGGCGGCGGCCATGGCCCATCTCGACATCCGTGTCATCCAGGGCCCATCCCGACCTCGGCATCGACCATGGCCCATCTCGACATCCGTGTCGATCAGGGCCCATCCCGACCTCAGCGTCGGCCATGGCCCGTCTCGGTCTCGGCGTCGGTCTCAGCAATGGCGTCGGCCTTGGCAGCAGAGGCCGACAAGCGTCCGCTTGCTACAAGGAATTCCACGTGGCTTTACCAGGATCACGGACGGTCACCAAATATTACGAACCGGCAATTACTAAGGTCGCGGACGGTTTCCAAGAAATTAAGAGGTGCACTTATGACATATGTTTAGACGCCCACCTATGAAGAACGGAAGATATTATCAGTGAAGGGTAAGAGGGACCCCCGAACATGTATATAAAGACCCCAATCCCCCAACGAGGGGGAGGGGAAAAAACTCAATCTCTACTTTCTCAAGAAAAAAAACTCCACTGTTCTACAAGTCACTAACTTGGGTGTCGGAGGATCCCCACCGGAATCGCCGGTCCGAGACTTTTCTTGCAGGCCCCCGAAAGGAGACGGCGATCCTTCTACATCCTCGAAGGTCTGCAGAGATCTCAGCTCTCCCGACGCTCATCAAAAGTGATTTGACAACAACATTATCATTTTTCTTCATATTTTTTCTCCTTTTCTGTTCTCCTGATATTTCGGTTGGTGAACCACTGTTTGATGGCCTCGTATAAACCCTTTTGACCATGGGATATTGCCAGAGCCAAAGACAACATCGCGGGCAAAGTACGAAAGCAGGTACTAAAGAAGTGAAAGAGTTACGTATTTTTTTTTTTGGAAACAAGGTGGGCACATAAGGAGCTTTGATACCAGATTAATGGAAGTGGAGAATACTTTCAATAAGAAAAATAACACTCTCTTATTATGGAGATGTTAGAGGGAATACATCTTTTGGGTCTCTCTCTATTTTTCATCATCATCATTTCTTCTTCTTCTTCTACTACATTTCATGGGCAAATACCTCCCATATTTATAAACATCTAGATGTCCTTTCATTTACCACTATTTAATATATCCATAGAAAAACTAAAAGACATTTGCAGAAAATTAAGAGTCAATTACAAAATACTAAGAGTCAATTTTAAATTTCTGAACCATCTTATCACTACAACAAAAATTTTGAATAACAACTTTTTTTTCCGATGATTGAGGGGAGCATTGGGAATTCACGTAGCCTGAAGGGAAAGGCTAACGAGAGATGTGAGGAAGAGAGAGAGAGAGAGGCCAAGCACTGCTGGAGCTAAAGGCGGCATTCAATGACACGAAACGGATGCTTCAGAGCTGGAGACGAACCAATCCAAACCCCTGCGGCTGGACCGGTGTCACCTGCCATTTCCTTGACCTCAAAGTCTGGTCCATGTCCGCACTTCGAGCTCTTTTTTCTCTTCTTCTCTTCCGCTCCTCTTCTCATTTCTCCGCTTCTCTTAATTTACTCTGCCGCAGAAATCTGCCATACATGCAGCTCGGAGGCATCATCTCTCACAGCATCGGCAAGCTCTAGAGGCTCCAGCGACTGTGAGACTTCAAGCCTTTCTAAGTTTTCCTTCTCTGTCTCTCAAGCATTCTCAGATTTTTGTAGGAAGAAATAGCTAGAACACGTAAAGGTGTCATCTTATTTCCATTTAATATTTTCCATTTGATTGTTTACGCTAGCTGCTACATTCCCCTGTTTGTGTAGGTATCTGAGAGCCAATTGTTGGAAACTAAACTTGATTGTTAGAAATTGAAATTGATATTTTCAAAGTGACATTGAAAGAACTTTCTATCTTGAAAACCTACTAGTGGCATAGGAAATTGCTGTTATTTAATTGCATAGGAAGTTGCTGTTATTTAATTGTATAGGAAGTTGCTATTTTGAATTAAGTATTGTGGAAGACCAAGAGTCATTTTGTAATTATAAAAGGCCATGTATCCTTTCACGTATGAGTATGAAAAAATAGAAAGAATCCAGAATTTTCCCAAAAGAAAATATCTTCTCCTCTTCCAACAAATTTGGTATCAGAGCCACAAAAAATCCATGGCCTCCATGAACTTTGTTTAATCCCAAATACCCAAACTCACCAAAGACAACTATGACAACTGGAGTATCCAAATGAAGGCTTTGCTTGGATCCCTTGATGTTTGGGATCTTGTAGAAGACGGCTACATGGAGCCGACCGAAGGTGAAGCAATGCTCACACAAAAGCAAAGAAAGCAACATAAGGAGTCAAAAAAGAAAGACAAGAAGGCTCTCTACACACTTACCAAAGTGTAGATGAAGGCACATTCGAGATTATCGCTGGAGCTGCAACATCAAAGGAGGCATGGGACTTATTGCATAAGGCACATAAAGGAGCAGAAAAGGTGAAAAAGATTCGGCTACAATCTTTGAGGTCTGAATTTGAATCTTTCAAAATGATAACTGGGGAGTCAATTTCTAATTATTTTTCAAGATTGATGTCTATAGTTAATCAATTGAAAAGAAATGGTGAAGAAATTACTAATGTTCGAATCATGGAGAAAATTTTGCGCTCTTTAGATGCAAAATTTGACTTCATTGTTGTAGCCATTGAAGAATCAAAGGAATTAGAAGAGATGACTATAGAGCAACTTATGGGCTCTTTACAAGCACATGAGCAAAAGCTATTTAAAAGGATGGAGGAGAAACCTATCGAGCAAGTACTTCAAACAAATCTTACACTACAAGAAAAAGGTGATCTTAAAGATCAAACAAGTTTCCATGGTCGAGGCCGTGGAAGAAGAGGAAGAGGTGGAAGATTTCATCAAGATCAACCTCAAAGAAGTCAAGGAGACATAAGAGACCACCATGCCCGAGGTCGTGGTAGAGGAAGATTTTTTAATCCTAGAGGAAGAGGAAGGTATGGACAACAAGCACTACAGTGTTTTATTTGCAAAAAATATGGGCACTATGCTAAAGATTGTTGGTACAAAGATAATGTTAATTATGTTGATGAGAAAATTCATTTTATAAAAGAACAAGAAGAAGAAGTAACTCTACTTTTGGCCTACAATAACATTACTGGTGCTATCAAAAGAAGTACTTGGTATCTAGACACAGGTGCTAGCAATCATATGTGTGGATAAAGGACATGTTTTTTAAGATGGATGAAAGCTTCAAAGGCTCAGTGACTTTTGGAGACTTCTCTAAAAGGCCAGTTGAAGGGAAAGGTAAAATCCTTATCAAGCTTCAAAATGGCACTCAAAATTTTATTTCAGATGTCTATTATGTTCCAGACATTAAAAATAACATTCTTAGTTTGGGCCAATTGCTTGAAAAAGGCTATGACATTCACATGAAAGAATTGGGTCTTTCTATCAGAGACAACAACAATACTCTTATTGCACATGTTCCTATGTCAAAAAATAGAATGTTTGAGCTAAGTTTGCATGTTGATGGCTCCTCTTGTATGTTAACACAAAGTCTTGATGACTCTACTCTATGGCATCTTAGATATGGACATTTAAACTTTGATGGATTAAAACTTTTGTCTAGCAAGAATATGGTGACAGGAATGCCTTGGCTGAAAATGTCTAAGGAAAAATGTGAAACTTGCATAGTTGGAAAGCAACAAAGGAGAACCTTCATTTCAGGAAGATCAAGAAGAGCAACAAAACCATTGGAATTGATACATTCAGATGTTTGTGGCCCAATCAAACCAACAACTATGGGAGGTAATGAATATTATCTTTCCTTCACTGATGATTATTCTGGAAAGACATGGGTTTATTTATTAAAAAAAAAAGTGAAGTGTTTCAGAAATTTAAGGAATTTAAGTTGCTTATGGAAAAACAAAGTGGTTTTCAAATTAAAGCTTTGAGATCGGATCGTGGTGGTGAGTATTTATCCAAAGAGTTTTCAAATTTTTTCAAAGCACAAGGAATTTTTCATCAAGTTACTATGCCTTATTCACCTCAGCAAAATGGGGTTTTAGAAAGAAAAAATTGAACTATTTTAAATATGGTTCGATGTATGTTGAAAGATAAAAATATGCCTAAAGAATTTTGGGGAGAAGCAGTTGCTTGTGCAGTTTATTTGTTGAACAGATTTCCATCAAAAAGGCTTCACAATATGACACCTGAGCAAGCATGGAGTTCATACAAGCCTAAAGTTGATCATCTTCGCATTTTTGGAAGTGTTGCTTATGTCAAAGTGCCTGATGAGAAAAGGATCAAACTTGATGACAAAGGAGAAAAGTGTATTCTTTTAGGATATGCTGAAAATTCAAGTGGCTATAAGTTGTATAATCCTATTACAAAGAGAGTGATTTTTTCAAGAGATGTTGAATTTGATGAAAAGCAAATGTGGAGCTGGCAAGATAACAATAAAATGCAAGAAAATAATGAAGAAGAAGAGTCACAACATCAAGAAGAAATTCATCAACTCACAACAAAGTCCAAGACATTCATCTCCACAAGAAAGTTCCAGTGGCTCATCTCAAATAGAGCACACAAAACTCGGAGTGTGCAAGAATTGCTTGACGTCACAAGGCGTCTTGATGCTAATGATTATACTATATTTTGTCTTTTTGCAGGTTATGATCCAATTGAGTTTTATGAAGGAAATAAAGAAGAAAAATGGAGAAATGCCATGCATGAAGAAATTTCATCAATAGAGAAAAATGACACTTGGGAACTCACAAATCTTCCCCAAGGTCATCAAGCCATTGGAGTCAAATGGGTGTATAAAACAAAAACAAATGCAAGTGGAGAAATAGAAAAATACAAAGCCCGCTTGATAGTAAAAGGCTACAAACAATAATATGGCATTGACTATGATGAAGTTTTCTCTCCTGTTGCTCGAATGGAAATGGTACGCCTTCTCATTTCCTTAGCAGCTCAAATGAAATGAAAAATTTTTCAAATGGATGTGAAATCAGCTTTTTTGAATGGATATTTGAATAAAGAAGTCTATGTAGAACAACCTTTGGGTTTTATTCAAAAAGGACAAGAAGACAAATCTACAAACTCAAACGAGCTCTTTATGGATTGAAACAGGCTCCACGAGCTTGGAATTCAAGGACTGACAAGTATTTTGCTGAAAATGGTTTTCAAAAATGCCTTCTTGAACATTCTCTTTATATGAAGTCTAATCATGTTGGTGATGTTTTATTTGTTTGTCTATATGTGGATGATTTGATATTCACAGGAAATAATCTTGCAATGATTGAAGTTTTCAAGACTTCAATGATCAAAGAATTTGAAATGACAGATTTTGGCTTAATGTCTTATTTTCTGGTTATTGAAGTAAATCAATCAGATGAAGGCATATTTATTTCACAAAGCAAATATGCAAAGAAAATTTTGGAGAAATTCAAGATGAAGAATTGCAATTCAAGCACCACCCCAATTGAATACAATACTAAATTAAATAAAGATGGAGAAGAGATCTTGTCAATCCAACATATTATAAAAGTTTGGTTGGAAGCTTAAGATATCTTACAAATACAAGGCCGGATATTGCTTATAGTGTTGGAGTTATAAGTCGTTACATGGAGAAGCCAAGAATGGATCATTTAATTGTTGCAAAAAGAATCCTTCGATATATCAAAGGTACGCAAGATCATGGTATTTTCTATTCATCTACTAATCCAATAAAATTAGTTGGTTTTTGTGATAGCAATTGGGCAGGAGATATTGATGATAGAAAAAGTACGAGTGGATTTGCCTTTTATATTGGAAGTGCAACATTTACATGGTCTTCAAAGAAATAACAAATTGTTACACTTTCATCATGTGAAGCAGAGTATGTTGTTGCAGCAAATTGTGTTTGTCATGCACTTTGGCTTCAAAGACTACTACAAGAAATGAAGATTTCACATGAAGAGCCAACCAACATTTTGTTGATAACAAATCTGCTATACAACTTGCAAAAAATCCAGTCTTCCATGATCGAAGTAAGCATATTGATACAAGATTTCACTTCATTCAAGATTGTATCAAAAATCAAGAAGTACAACTTCTCCACATTTCAACAAAAGATCAGGTAGCTGATATCTTCATAAAAGCCCTCAAGGAAGAAGAGTTCAAGAAGTTAAGAAGCATGCTTGGAGTCATGAAGAATCAAGTTTTAAGGGGGGTGTTGGAAACTAAATTTGATTGTTGGAAATTGAAATTGATATTTTCAAAGTGACATTGAAAGAAGAACTTTCTATCTTGAAAACCTACTAGTGGCATAGGAAATTGCTGTTATTTAATTGCATAGGAAGTTGCTGTTATTTAATTGCATAGGAAGTTGCTATTTTGAATTAAGTATTGTGGAAGACCAAGAGTCATTTTGTAATTATAAAAGGCCATGTATCCTTTTACGTATGAGTATGAAAAATAGAAAGAATCCAGAAATTGCCCAAAAGAAAATATCTTCTCCTCTTCCAACACCAATAACCTGCAAGGAAGTATTCCTCCCGAGATTGGAGACCTTACTCATCTCACTATCCTGTATCTTTACAAATCCTTGGTTTACTCATCTCACTATGTTTAGCCAATAACTGCACCAAGCTAACGCTTTAAAAACGGTCGCTTTTGACCCCTCCGGTTTTGGCAAAGCTAATGTTATTATAGGAGGCCGAACAGGACACAGTAATAGACACGGGGAGAGAGCGTATTAAGGAGAGAGAGAGAAAAGCTCTAGGCTATTAGCATTGGCAACACCACCTTCCACCGTAGTCTCTTGCTGGCCCTCCACGAGAACAAGACGACGAGCAAGGTGACGAATATGCATTGCTTCGTCGTCACCAGCATTGCTAGCTCCGCCTTAGTGTTTCTTTAGTCTCATACCGGAAGCCCAGCTGGTTCTCCCCTCCTCTATATCTACTCACCCTTTTAGCTTCTCTGTCCCTCTTTTGAGATCAAGGAAAACCAGCTACTTGCCATCAGTCCCCACCTGCGCCCCATCGACTACAAATGGTTGGCAGCCTCGGCGTCATCGCCGTCCACCGAACGGACGCTCGAGTCTCCCCCCATCCCCCACAGCGCGTACGCCTCTTCTCCGTGCACCGCATCGTCCCCTACCTTGAGAGCTTCGTCGTCCATCCTCAGCGGCACAACTCTACTGATCGCCAAGCATATAAGAGTCGTGATCACAATGTTCCACAAAGCTACAAACTCGGCACCGAGGACCTTCTTTCCGAGCTGCCCCAAGCCACCTTTGCCCAAGTGCCCATCTTCGAAGCTATAGAACAAGCCATAGTGGTATTGATGATGATCGTTGTAGAACATCCTCGTGAGCCCGGGATGCGCGAGGAGGCCGACGAGCAGCCCCCCCAAGGTCCCGGCAATGGCGTGGGTGTGGAACGCCACCAGCGTGTCGTCCATGTTCTGAAAGAAAGTTGTACGTTTGTGGAGCACCATCATGGTGTACCATGGCAGGGACCCCGCCATGAGCCCCATCAGCATCGCTGTGGCGTTCTGAAAGAAAGCATTGTATTTTGCCGACATTTTGAAAGAAAGCATTGTATTTTGCCGATGCTTTAAAAAGCGTCGGCATTGTATTGAAAATTTTGTTTCCACTCCCATTTTCTCGATGCTTACAAAAGCGTCGAGAAGCTATTTCCCGACGCTAAAAAAGCATCGGAAAATTACTTTAAAAGCGTTGTTATCCCCAAAAATTATTGTTGTGTATCTTTTAAAAATGACTCTTCCTTTCTCCCATGAAGCCTTTGGTTTTTTCAAGAGTGACTCTTCCTTTCTCCCATGAAGTCTTTGGTCTTTTCAAGAGTACATTAAAACAAGTTTAATATTTTAATATTTCCTCCCATAAACTTGTTTTTTCTTGGTTCCATGACTCCAAGCATCTTTCTCAGCTTTTGAAAATCTTTACCTTTGAGTGATTTTGTAAATATATCAGCAATTTGCTCATTTGATTTACAGTACACAACTGTCATAATACATTTCTTAACTTGATCACGAAGAAAATAAAATCTTGTGTCAATGTGTTTGCTTCTTCCATGTTGAACTGGATTCTTAGCTAGTTCAATAGCAGACTTATTATCAACATATATCTTCACAGGCTCCTTTTGTGAATGACTCAATTCTTTCAATAACTTGCGCAACCATATGGCCTTACAAGCACATGATGCTGCTGCAACATACTCTACTTCACATGTAGATAATGCAACAATGGATTGTTTCTTTGAGCTCCAAGAAAAAGCATTAGCACCAAAATAAAAGATATAACCAGAAGTGCTTTTCCGTTCATCAAGATCTCCTCCCCAATCACTATCAGAAAAACCAATTAAACTTGCATCATTGGAATGAGTATAAAACATACCATGATCAAGAGTTCCTTTGAGGTATCTTAGAATCCTTTTTGCTGTCATCCAGTGTGACTCCTTTGGATGTTCCATATATCTACTAATCAAACCAACTCCATAGACAATATCAGGTTGGCTTATAGTAAGATAACAAAGACTTCCAACAAGGCTTTTGAAGAGAGATGAGTTCACCTCCTTTCCTTCTCCTTCTTTACTAAGCTTGGCTCCATAAGCAACTAGGGTGTTTACTTCTTTGCAGCACTCCATTTTAAATTTTTGTAGAATGTTTCTAGCATAACTTTCTTGAGAATTGAAGATGTCATCTTCACTTTGCCTTACTTCAATGCCAAGAAAATAAGACATCAAGTCTCCTCCCGTCATTTCGAACTCCTTGCTCATGGTTGCTTTGAACCCATATATCATTTTCATGCAATTACCTGTCACAAGTAAGTCATCCACATATAGACATATAATTAAAATGTCATCTCCTTTTTCTTTACATAAATAGCATGTTCATAGGAGCATTTGTTGAAACCACAATCTTGAAGATAGTGATCAATTCGAGCATTTCAAGCTCTCGGTGCTTGCTTTAATTCATACAAAGCTTTGTGTAACTTGTACACTTTATCTTTCATGCCTTTATGGATATAGCCCTCAGGTTGCTCAATATAGACTTCTTCTTCAAGGTAGTCATTGAGAAATGTCGACTTTACATCCATTTGATATATTTTCCACTTGTGATAAGATGCAAGTGAGAAAATAAGCTTTATTGAATCAAATGGGCTACAGGCGCAAAAACTTCGTCATAGTCGAGCCCTTTCTTTTGCTTGTAGCCTTTGGCAACCAAACGAGCTTTGTATTTTTCTACCTCTCCATTAGTAGTGCGCTTCACTTTATACATCCATTTGACGCCTATCGCCTTTTGTTCTTTGGAAGTGAAGTCAACTCCCAAGTATTATTCTTTTCTATGGCAAGAATATCCTCCTTCATTGCTTTTCTTCATTCAACTTTCTGCATAGCAAGAATATCTACTCGCCTTCTTCTCCACCAACCTTGCTGGGACATGGAGGTCCCGAGCCATACCCTCTACCGCCGAGTTGGGTCGTAGATCTCCGCAGTCCAGTGGCCTCACAGCCATCTTCAGATGCCGCGAAACTTCTTCTGATTAATAGCCTCCGGCATCCTCACCGGCCACTTCGAATATCATTTATAAATATAGATTTTTTTAAAATATTATCATTTATAAATAATTTTTTTAAAATTAAAAATATAATAATATATAATTTTTAATAAATTTAATTTAGGAGTATTTTAGGAATTTGATGTTATATGATCGGTAATCTGTTTGTCATACCAAATACGGTAATCAATATTACTGTAGCATTACCTGTGTATACCAAACATAGTAACCAACATTACTGATAATCTATCAAGTAGTAATCTATCTTGTCGATAATTTATATTACTATTCAGAATTGCCTGGCGATACACCAAACGCAACCGCAATTCACTTACAACTTGAAGGAATAAAAATTAATTCTTATGATATTGTCTAACATACCTTGATCCAAGCGTGTTCTTTTTATCTTATTTTAATACTCATTGGTCCTTAAGGATAATTATTTGAATAAATTGCCTTTCCAAATAATTGTATTTGAAATGTAATACTGATTCATATTGGTTATATATTTTTATCATTATATTCAACTATTGCATATTTGATATATGTGTGCATATGGATGTGGGTGTATGAGGTTTCCACTAGGCTTAGGCTCATTATGTTTTTCTTTGAAATATTTTTGTAAAGCCTTAGAAAGTTTAGGATTAGAGGTGAACAATGGTTGGAGTGAGAAGCAACTACATTAGCTATTTATTAATAATTTAACTTGTCTTAATCCATAACCTTATAACATTTGAATTTTTTTAGGTGGAATAGAAGAGTAAAACTTTCCTAAATTTATTATAAAAAATATATATACAAGTAACAATGAATTAATCGAGCAGATAATAGGAAATGTTGAAAGAGAATGTGTTCCTTTGCAACCTCATCACTTAGTAAGCATGCTCAAGGCTCAAAAAATAAAGTATCCTATATGCTGAAGCCTACTCTGATGGGATTTTTCAAAAAAAAAAAATAGATTTTTGTCTTCCAAATGTCATCAAAAAAAGGCGATGAGCTGATTGTAAGCTCGCCTCCATAAGGATGGGATGAATTTTTTCTTGCATAATTTGAAGAATTAGTTTTAAAGATTATTTAGCCATATCATGTATCAAGCTTGGATGGTGTTTGGAACCGTTGTATCAAACTTGGATGATGCTCTGGACCGCTTACAAATAAAAGAGAGTTTTTGTGCACTGAATGTGGTGCAGATCGCGTGCATCGCATGCAATGTTGACTGCATGCATATGCGATCGTGCATGCTAAGGACAATTTTGTTCTTTCGCGCATCTCACATGCAGTCCATATATACATGGAATCAATCGCATGCAGTGCATAAAGACTTTTTTTTCAAATAAAATAGGGATAAAAGGGTAGAGAGCGGGCCTCAGAACCCCCAATAACCCGGTCGGGACTCCTTTCCAAAGCAAACAAAACAACTCCAATACCTCCCTAATTACATATGCAACGAGTTCTCTGAAGCAACAACTTCCACCATTGTGTATTACTTCAGCCTAACAAGGGAGAAACCTAAGGCAAGACCAACGTTAATCGTTCGATTGTTTGAAAAATGTCGATACCTTCAAAATGCACCTCTATAAAAGAAAGAAAGAAAGAAATATGGGGGGAGGGATGGGAGGTGAACAAACATAACAGTAAATCCAAGTGTTGATGCCAAGTCACCTTCCTTCAACGCCGGAAGATGGAGGACCTTCTCTCTGAAGAGCTCCTGCAAGAAAGTTTTCGAGACCGGATGCTCCGGTAGGGACCCTCCGACGCTCAAGTAAGTCACTTGGGAATAGACAGAAAAACTAGCAGAAGGATAGCTAGATAACTTGAGTTCAGGATCCCTTCCTCATTGTGAGTGTGGGCATTTTATACCTGTCTGAGGGTTCCTTTTCCCACTTTCAGAATATTGATGATTTCGAGGTGTCATTGTCCGGTAGTGGATAGGTGGCTAGGCTGACAGTGATAGGTCGCAACCAACACTGAGCATGTCAAAGGTGTCTTGCCCCGCCAGCCACCTGCCAGGCGCGGCGCTATAGATGGCAGGTGGGCCTGGTCATGTCAGGCGTGCGCCGCTACGGGGCATGGCCATGCACTGTTGCAGAGAGTAGTGGGCCACGTGGCTACCACAGACAGTTGGTGGGCCACATGGGTGTGTCAAGGGGCTCGAGGTAGCGGGACATGAGGTCCGAGGCCGAGGAGACACTGGGTCCGAGGCCGAGGCCAAGGGGATGTCGGGTCCGAGGCCGAGGCCGAGGGGTCGCCGGGTTCGGGGCCGAGGCCGAGGTGACGCCAGTCGGGGCTGAGGCCGAGGGGATGCCGGGTCCAAGGTCGAGAGGACCTCAGAGGCCGAAGGGGCCTCGGAGGCCGAAGCCGGGGCTCCGTCAGTTACCTTCACTGTTAACTCTAACGATGTTGGATCAGCCACATCAGATGCCCCCTCACCCTTGAGACAAAGCGGGCCCACCTCTGCAAGGCGAAAGGGGTGTCACTTTTTGAGTGGCTAATCCCCACCTTCCGCCAACTGCTGATGGGCACGTGTCTATGGGCGCTGCGATAACTTAGCATGGGCGACTTGGGGGGTGCAACAGTACAACCTCTATCATCCGTCCGATCTGCAGAGATCGGCCTCGAAGTGGGGGTGTCCTCTCGGAACCCACGAAAAGCCACCTTCATCATTGCCATCATTGTGCTGACGTCAGCATTGCCTCACGATTGGCCGAAGGCAAAGCGTCTCATGCTGCTGCCGGCGACTCTGCCTATAGGGGGAGTCCGCGTGGCCGGGTAGGTGAGGCAGGACGATTTGAAAGCGATAAGTCGGGCGAAAGGTTGGGTTTCGTCACTTTGCCTGAGATTATCTTCTTCCTCCAGCTCCCAACCTCATCTTCCTCCTGCGACCCTGCTCCCCCTGCATCCCATTCCAAGTTAGCTTCCTGACCTTCCCAGCCCTCCTAGCTTCTTCCAATGTCTTCTTCTTCTCCGTCCTGGCCTTCGTTTGAGTCCCCTGCGGACCAGATTTTGTCCTCGAGGCTTCGTGCCTCTCCATCTCCCGCTCCCTCGTGGTCCTCCTTCGATCCGGAGGACCACATTCCTATCATCCGGCGACGGGCCGCCGAGGGCTCCGGTGAGGAGTTGCCCAGCGGCCGCCGCCACCTCATCGAGGGTGGGGGTGGAACCCCGACGGGGACCGCCTCCACGGTAATGGGCCAAGAATTGGCTAACATCAGAGCCCGTTACCAAATCCCTAGGAAAGTTGAGCTCTTCCTACCAACTCCCGACGACAGGGTGGTGTCCTCCCGACCCGGTAGGATAGCCGTATATGAAATTTCCCTCAGGTTAGGTCTCGTTTGCCTTTTCACCCCTTCTTTGTTAACCTCCTCAACTATTATTCTTTGACCCCTGCCCAGCTGGTCCCGAACTCCCTCCGAACCATTTGCACCTTCCTCGTCCTCTGCCATTTCCACTGCATCACACCCAGACTTTCCCTCTTCCGATGTTTCTACACCCTCCGACAGCATGCAGGTTAGTGGTTATTCCAGCCCCGACCCGGCCGAGTCCTCAAGTTGTACCTTCCCTCCTCCATCAAGGGCTGGAAGTCTCGGTTCTTCTTTGCCGACCTTGACCAGGTCAAGCCTAGATGGGGGGACCCAGACCTTAGACCAAACACAAACTCATCCGTACTCCCGGGGGATAGGGAAGCGCTGGGGCAGCTTTTGACGGCCGACATCCCCAAGTGCAACCAACTCCTGTCGGAAGACAATCTCCGACTTGCGGGGGTCTCCAACTTAGCCAATTTTCCCTTCGTTCTCTTTTTTCCTTTTTTTTTACTAACCCTGACTGATGGTGTGCAGTGATGAAGCTCCCGACCCTCAAGCTCAAGAGGGCCGCCGCCAAGAGGAAGAGGGCCCTGGAAGGGCCAAGCGAGGGGCAGCAGGCTCCGACCCCCAAGCATCTCGCTGCGCGAGATTCCCCGCCACCCGAGCGCCAAGAGCCCATGGTCGCACCGGAGGTGGATCTGACAGCAGACACCCCTTCGGAAGGGGTGAGGGTTGAAGAGGCGATAGCGGCGGAGCTCCAGGTCCCAACCGAACCAACCCCGGCGGAGGCGGAGCGAAGCTGGGGTGAGGGGCAATCGGTAGCTACGAGTCCACCCTCGGAGGAGGTACCGGCGGGCAGCCCCGTGCCCCCCATGCCCGAGCCTGCCAGGACCGTTGAGGGAAGCAGGGCCAGGCCGATGCCCCACAGGTTCTCCCTCATGGACAATGGGCACGGAGCGAAGTGGCTCATCTCCCAGGTAATCATGCCTGAGTTCCAGGAGGAGCTCAGGTACCTGAGGGCGTCAACGTTCTTCCGAGAGGCCTTCGTGGCTCTCATCCGGGTAAGTAGTCCTGTGACCCTTGGCTTTAAATACTTGACCATTTTTTGGCACTGATAGATGTGTTCTGAATGCAGTCGGCGAACTTTCTGGTGGCCACAAGGGAGGTCATTGACGATGGTGAGGTCATCATTCGCCAGGCCCGACGGGACGCCGAGGAGGCCCAGGCCCGAGCCGAGGTGGCTGGAAGGGCCTTGGAGGCGGCGAGGACCGACCGAGCCACCAGATAGCGGAGGCCACCAGGCGGGCAGACTGAAGCCAACCGAGCTCGGGTGGCGTTGAACCAGCTCGGGGAGGCTGAGGGTGCCATCTCCGCTAGGGATCGGCACATCGACGAGCTAGACTCTGCCATCCAGGCGGCCGAGGCTAGGGCGGAGCGCACCGAGGAGAGGGCGGAGCACGCTGAAGAGGTAGAGAGGAGGGCCGCCTCCCTGGCCGAGGAGAAGGAAGCTTAGGCCCGAGAGGTAGAGGCTACCACCAAGGCTAGGGCCCGTGAGGCAGAGGCTGCGGCTGAGGCTAGAGTCACAGTGGCCATGGAGGAGTTCAGGGCATCAGAACACTTTGCGGATGAGCTAGCTGAAACCTCTATGGACGCTTATCTTCAAGGGTTCCAGTATGGCAAGGAGAAAGTGGCCCAGGACCTGAACTTCCCTCGGCCTTGGAGGCCGATCCCTAGACTTTTGTACTTTTTTCCTTCTTTTTGTACTAACGCCCAACCCAGTCGGCATTTTGTAAATACCTTTTTGGTAATGAAAATATTTTGGTTCCTTATGTTTTGAACTTTTAATCCTCCTCAGCATGCCGATGTAGGACCCCTAGGGGCTGCGTCGGCCTCGAGGAGCAGCGTCCGCCCGCTCGTCACGAGCGAGTCCACGACTTAGCTACTATGCGGGCCAGATTTGAGAGAGCGCCGAGGTTGGACTCGGGGTTGGGTCTGCCTCGAGCCGCTGAGTACCGATGGAACATCGGCTTTGGAACGCCAAGGTGGACTCGAGCTTCTGAGTACCGATGGAACATCGGCCTGGGAATGCCGAGGTGGACTCGGGCTTGAGTATCGATGGAACATCGGCCTTGGAACAGGTGGACTCGGGCTTCTGAGTATCGATGGAACATCGGCCTTGGAACGCCGAGGTGGACTCGGGCTTCTGAGTACTGATGGAACATCGGCCTTGAAACGCCGAGGTGGACTCGAGCTTTTTGGTACCGGTGGTACACCGTCTTCGGTGCTGATGGTACATTGGTCTTGAAGTACCGAGCTGGCCTCGGGCTTTTTGGTGCCGGTGGTACACCGATCTTCGGTGCCGATGGTACATCGGTCTTGAAATGTCGAGGTGGATTCGGACTTTTTGGTGCCGTGGTACACCGGACTTCGGTGCCAATGGTACATCGGTCTTGAAGTGCCAAGCTGGCCTCGGCTTTTTGGTGCCAGTGGTACACCGGTCTTCGGTGCCGATGGTACATCGGTCTTGAAGTGCCGAACTGGCCTCGAGCTTTTTGGTGCTGGTGGTACACCGGTCTTCGGTGCCGATAGTACATCAGTCTTGAAGTGACGAGCTGGCCTCGAGCTTTTTGGTACCGATAATACACGATCTTCGTGCCGATGGTACATCGGTCTTGAAGTGCTGAGCTGGCCTCGGGCTTTTTGGTGCCGGTGGTACGCCGGTCTTCGGTGTCGATGGTACATCGGTCTTGAAGTGCCGAGCTGACCTTGAGCTTTTTGGTGCTGGTGGTACACCAGTCTTCGGTGCCGATGGTACATCGGTCTTGAAGTGCCGAGCTGGCCTTGGGCTTTTTGGTGCCGATGGTACACCGGTCTTCGGTGCCGATGGTACATCGATCTTGAAGTGCCGAGCTAGCATCGAGCTTTTTGGTGCCGGTGGTACACCGGTCTTTGGTGCCGATGGTACATCGGTCTTGAAGTGTCAAGCTGGCCTTGGGCTTTTTGGTGCCGTGGAACACCGGTCTTCGGTCCGATGGTACATCGGTCTTGAAGTGCCGAGCTGGCCTCAGGCTTTACTGAAAAGATGGGTTACTCGAACACACTTTTATTAATATAGAATACGGGACTGGTGCCCGAAAGAATGTAGACACACAACTCAATGTAGAGAAGGGGTACATTATTGATAATACCGACGGAGATTATCGACGTTCCATGTTCGTGGGAGCGGCTTCCCATCCGGTCCTTCGATTCTATACGCTCCATGATGGAGGACTTCGGTGACTCGATAGGGTCCCTTCCAATTTGGTGACAACTTGCCTCCTTCCGTCGGCTTAGAAACTTCAGCCTGCCTGAGGATCAGGTCCCCCAGGAAGGTCCTGGGGTGGACGCGTGCGTTGTAGTACCTGGCCGTTCGCTGCCGATAGGCGGCCATCTAGAGTCGCGCTTGGTCTTGCATCTTCTCCACGAGGTCGAGGATGGCCCGCAGCTGGGTTGAGTTGTCCTCCTCACTGTATGACTCCGTACGGGGTCTTGGGGCACCTATCTCCACTAGGATGACAGCCTCGGACCTGAAGACGAGGCTGAAGGGCGTCTCTTCGGTGGGAGCCTGCGGCATTGTGTGGTAGGCCCACAGCACACTGGGAGCTCCTCCACCCACCTTCCTTTGAAGTCGTCCAGCTGTGCTCTAAGTCCTTGGAGGATAACGCGGTTGGCCACCTCGGCTGCACCGTTGGTCTGAGGGTGCCCGACTGAGGTGAACCGCTGGTGAATGCCCAGCTCGGTGCAGAATCCTCTGAAGGCCGCATTGTCGAACTGCCGGCCATTGTCGGTGATGAGAGTATGTGGCAGCTCGAACCGGCAGATTACAAACTTTCAGAAGAAGGATCTCACCTTGCCTTCGGTGATCTTGGCCAGTGCCTCAGCCTCGATCCACTTGGTGAAGTGGTCGACGGCTACCAACAGGAATTTGCGCTGACCGGTGGCCGAAGGGAACAGTCCCAGGATGTCCATCCCCTACTGAGCGAAGGGCCAGGGGGCCACCAAGGAGCTTAGCTAGGAAGTCAGCTGCCGCTGGATGCTAGCATGGCGCTGGCAACTATCACACCTCCGAACGAGCTCGGCGGCGTCCTCCCTCATCGTCAGACAATAGTAGCCCTGCCGCAGGGCTTTGTGCACTAGAGCTCTGCCCTCTAGATGACTCCCGCAGATGCCTTCATGGATCTCCCGTAGGATGTAATCAGCTTCCGAGGGGCCGACGCACTTGAGGACCGGTATGAGAATGACCTTCGGTACAGCCGCCGTCCATCACTAAGAACTTCGGGGCCCGTCACTTGAGTAGCCTGGCCTTAGCTACATCTTCAGGGAGGGCACCATCGGTAAGATACCGGATGTAAGCGTCCATCCAAGAGGATTCCTGCTCGACCGACAGGGCTTTTTCTGTGGCTTCAATGCTTGGGACCTGTAGGTACTCCACGTACCTTCCCAAGGTCCCGTCGGCCGAGGTGGCCAAGCAGGACAGCGCATCGCCCTGGCATTCTCCCTCCAGGGAATGTAGCTAACGTGAAAGTAAGCAAACTGGGAGGCCTGGGACTGCACCTTGCTTAGGTAATGGGACATGACCGAATCTCTGGCTTCATACTCCCTAGCGACTTGCCCAGAGACAAGCTGAGAGTCTGTGAAGGCCCTCAAATGCCTCGCCCCGAGCTCCTCAGCCAGCCTCATCCCTGCTAGCAGGGCTTCATACTTCGCCTGGTTGTTGGTGGCTGAAAAAAGGAATCGAAGAGCATACTCAACCACCTCTCCCTCGGGGCTCGCCAGAATGAGACTAGCTCCACTCCTCTGAGAGTTCGATGCACCGTCAACATGAAGGATCCAGTCCTTCTCTCCTGCTTCCTTGGCCATGGGGACTCCATGTGTGGTTCTTCCGAACGCTCCTCGGCCCAGGTGCACTCGGCCAGGAAATCAACTAACACTTGGGACTTCATTGCAGATCTCGGCCGAATGGACAAGTCGAACTCTCCCAGCTTGATGGCCCACTTCACAAGCCGATAGAAGGTGTCAGAACGGGATAAGATAGTCCAGAGAGGCTGGTCCGTGAGCACCACTATTGGATGAGCTTGGAAGTAAGGTCGGAAGCATTGAGCGGAGACGATCAGGGCAAAGGTGATCTTCTCGGTCTTGGAGTATCTGGTCTCAGCATTGTGAAGTACCTTGCTGGTGTAATAGACAGGCTTCTGCATCCCGTCGGCATCCATGCGAATAAGCACGGAGCTGACGGCCTCGGGGGAGGCCGTAAGATACAGATAGAGCTCCTTCCCGCCCATCGGCTTGGACAGCAATGGTGGAGTAGATAAAAACTTCTTTAACTCCTCGAAGGCTTCCTGGCACTCCTTCATCCACTCGAAACCATTGACCTTGTGCAACGCCTTGAAGAAAGGTAGACACCTTTCTACTGACTTGGACAAGAAGCGACTCAAGGCTGCCACCCTTCCGGTCAGGCGCTGTACCTCCTTCTTGTTAGCAGGGGGCCTCATGTCCAGGATAGCATGGATCTTATCGGAGTTTGCCTCGATCCCCCTCTGCATTACCATGAAGCCCAGAAACTTCTCTGCTGTAACCCCAAAGGCACACTTGCAGGGGTTCAGCCTCATCTGATACCGGCGGAGATTGCCGAAAGTCTTCGCGAGGTCGGCGACGTGGTCGGTTGCATGGATACTCTTGGTCAGCATATCATCCACGTACACCTTTATGTTATGCCCGATTTGGTCCCCAAAGACCTTATTCATTAGCCTCTGATAGGTGGCCCCCGTATTCTTCAACCCAAACGGCATCACCTTGTAACAATATCCCCTTCTCAGTTACAAATGAGGTTGCCTCTTCATTAGCCGGGTCCATCTTAATCTGATTGTACCCCAGAAGGCGTCCATGAAGCTGAGGGTCTCATGGCCGGACGTGGCATCCACCAACTGGTCAATCCGAGGCAGTGGGAAGCTATTCTTGGGGCACGCCTTGTTGAGGTCGGTGAAGTCCACGCACATCCTCCAGCTCCACTGGCCTTGCGAACCATCACGACGTTGGCTAGCTAGTCGGGGTAGTAAACCTCCCGAATGTGCCCAGCAGCCACCAGCTTGCGCACCTCCTCATCAATGGCCTTTTGCCGGTCGGGGGCGAAGCTCCTCTTCTTCTGCCGGATAGGCCGGCACTCTAGCTTGATATTGAGCTGGTGGGTGATTACCTCCTCAGGGATGCCGGCATGTCGGACGCCGACCATGTGAAAATGTTTGAGTTGGCTCGCAGGAAGGCAAGGAGCTGGTCGCGCGCCTCCTCCGGAAGTAGGGCTTCGATCTGGATCGTCCTCATCGGGTCCTCCCCCAGAGGGAAGGTCAGCAGGTGCTCGGCCGGTTCTCCTCTCCTCTCTGAGTATCGGGGTCGAGCGCTTTTGGTGCAGGTGCAGGTACCGCCCCCTGCAGGCTGGGGGCCATGTGGTAGCAAAGCGGCAATGGGTTCTGCTCCCCCCACATCTCCCCAACTCCTCCGCTGGTAGGGAATCTCACGAGCAGCCTTTTAGTGGAGATGACAGCATCCAGAAGGTTGAGTCCGGGCCCTCCGAGTATAGCATTATAGGCAAGGGGAACCCGGACTACAAAGAAATTCATAAAAATCATGCTCTGACATGGTGGCATCTCGGCCGTGACGGAGAGGGTGATCTCTCCCTCGACTCTCATAGAGTCTCCGGTAAAACCCATCAAGGGTGTGGTGACAGGTCGAAGTGAGTTGGAGACAAGTTCATCCGAACAAAGGCACATAACTCAAAACATCCACCGAGCTTCCACTGTCAATAAAGATTCTTTTTACAGGATGCTTAGCGATCGTCATAGACACGACGATGCTATCATCATTTTTTTTGACCACCCCTTTTAGGTCCCTTTTATAAAAAGGAATTACATAATCTAACCCCTCCTCCCCCCTCGGCCTCTTGGACGTGCCGCCTACCCCCCAGGAGATCATCGCCACCATCTTCTCAGTCGGGGCGTTGTCGATCATTGGTGGCGGAGGCGTTGACGGGCCAGGTGCACCCGGGTTGCTCCTTTGAATGAACTTCCCTAGGTGGCCACGCTGGATGAGGTCCTCTATCGCCTTCTTCAACTGGCGATAGTTGTCAGTGTCGTGGCCATGGTCCGGTGGAAGCGGCAGTATAGGTTCTTGTTGCGGGGGTCTTCGGGTTTAACGGAGGAGGGCGCTGGAGGTACGGCTCGCCCTCGATCTCAAGAAAAATATGAGATATTGGGGCGAGCAAGGGAGTGAACGGACCGTCTCTAGGGGCGAGAGCCCAAGGGTGGTTGTCAGGTCGATGGGGAGGCTCGGGCCTCCTGGGACGCACCTCAACAGGCTCGGGATGTGTCTGCTTCTTGGCGGAGCTACCGTTGGCCTCGCGCCGAGAGGAATCAGCCTCGTCGGTGCGGATGTACTTTTGCGCTCGGCTCAGGAGTTCGGCGTAGGAGCTGGGCGGCTTCTTGTCAAGTGAGTATGCAAAACGAGAGGGGCAGAGCCCTCGCTTCAAGGCCAAGGTGGCCACTGAATCCTCGAGGTTGTAGACCTCGAGGGCAGCTTCTTTGAATCGAGCGACGTAGTCCTGCAGGGACTCGCCACCCTTCTGCTGGACGGAGAATAAACTATCTGCCACTCTGGGAATCTTCCGACAGGCATCAAAATGGGCCAAGAAGGCCCTCTCCAACTGGCGGAAGGAGTTAATACTCAGCGGCGGCAGGGGAGTACCAGGCTCGGGCAGAGTGGCAGGGAAGGCAATGCAGAGAAGAGAGTCGGTTGCCCCCTGGACCTGCATGAGGACCTTGTAACTTTCCAGATGGTCCAGGGGATCAGCGGTCCCATCATACGGGTCCAACTGAGGGAGACGGAACCGAGTCGAAATCGGCTCCTCCATGATATGGCGGGACAGCGGTGGCCAGCTATCATAGTCCGCCTCCGCGGGTTGGTGATCCGGTGGCTGAGCTCCTCCAGCCGCTGGTTGTACTCATCCAGCCGGCGCTCGGCCCGGCAAGCTATTCGGCCATCGAAGGACCCTTCCCTCGATGACTCCGAGGACGAGAAGGGTGGCGACGATGCTGACGGGGTGCTCCGCCTCCCTTCCGTGCCGCTGCTTGGAAGAAGCACTAACATGGCGCACTACAAGAAAACAGTAAAATAGTGACAAAATTTTCATCACTATTCCGTCACAAATTGGGTTTAGTGATGGATTAGTGATGAAAATCTTATCGTCACTATTTTTGTCGTCACTAAATTTAGTGACGGAAAGAGGTCCGTCACTAAATAATAGCGACGGATTGTGACGAAATATTTCATCAAAAATTTGACGGAACATATTTTCCGTTACTAAATTATGACGGATTAGTGACGAACTATTTCGTCAAAAATTTGTGACGGAACATATTTTTCGTCACTAAATTATGACAGATTAGTGACGAACTATTCCATCAAAAATTTGTGACGGAACATATTTTCTGTCACTAAATTATGACGGATTAGTGACGAACTATCCATCACGCATTATTCCGTTACTATTCCGTCACAAATATTTCCATCACTATTCCATCATAATTTAGTGACGAATTATTGACGAAAATTTAGTCATTAAAACTTTTGTCACTAGTCCATCACTAATAACGATGAATTAGTGACAAAAAAATCCTTAATCATTCGTTATTATTCCATCACTAATTAATCACTAATATTTTCATCACTAATCCGTCACTATTATTCTATCAAAAATCCATCACTAATCCATCATTAACCTAATAAAATTTCATCAAATTTTTATTCTTATAAATTTAAAATTATTTTGAAATTACAATATTTTAATGCATTCTAATAAAATTTATAGATGAAAATTCAAATTTAAGAATAAAAAATGCATTTCATAAAATAAGATAAATATATCTGTATACATCAACAATACTAATGTTTTATATATTAGACATCAAATTATTCCCTTCATCTGGCACTGCAACCAAATTTATTCCCTTCATCTCGCTTTCCTTAGACAAGTTGGCAAGAACAAGATTATGATTGTACTCAGTAAGACAAATGTGATCTTGAAGCCTTCATCAACCAAGCAGTATGAGAGCTCTAGTAGAGGGATGACATGGCCTTGTGCTGGGTATGGTAGGACGAGTGCATGTGGCAAGCCCATGGCGCTTTGCTTTCTCCTGATCCAAGGACTAGTATGACTTATTTGCTGAGCTCTGTGCCTTTTGATGCCTCCACTGCCACAATTTATGGTGGATCTTAGGCCGGGGCCGAGGAGCCAATACAATTGTCATTTGTCCCAGCTGAGAGGGGGGAATTTGTATATTAGCATTTGATTTGAGAGCTCAGGTATCTCTTATTTTTTTACCTTCCCAAAAGAACTGCTCTTGTTCCTAGCCAACTCATAGTTGTACCAAGCATTTGTTTTTTGATTCAACCCTTGTTCTATGTTCTCTTTGGCATGCTCGCAAGCCTCAGCTGATTGCATTTATCCTGCTGGCCTACGCTAACTCTAGATAATAATATGACAGGCTAGTGTCATCACATTGCTTTGAAAGTATCCTTACTGTAAAATTGACATATTCTCTTTCTTTTTTATACTCTGTTGTCTAAGAACCTAAAATTTCAAGCTACTGGTATATTTTGCACACTGAACTATGCAATCAGGATTCAGCTCCAGGATGTTTCGATTATCATTGCAAATATTCAAAATCATCTGTTATTCCCACCTGCAATTTGGAACAGACAAATGTCAGAAAACGAAGATCAAGTTCTCACCAGAAAAACCATCCAAACTATTAAAGAAAATCTATGCAAATTCGGATGACTGATAATATAAAAAATAATGCCATGCATATCTTATTTGCTGATGATGTCTTCCTCTATTAACAATCAAATGAATTATGAACCAAACAACTTCAAAAGAGGAGACAGTCCACTGGATAAGCATCATTAAGGGAGTTAGACAGAAAGCCTTTTATGTTGACTTTTACATCTGCCAGTGCAGATAAGAGGTCATAAAGCTTTGAAGTAGAAATTAATGTCCAAGACAGACAGGAGACCAATAAATACGAATATTCCTGAAGACGTCTAGGCCAGCAATGGAAGATATTGCACCATATGGCAATTAAATACATGCATTAAGAAATGTAATGACAACTATGAAATAAATATCAATTTAAAAAGCTAATAAAATAATAGACAACCCATCCAACACCAAAGTCCAAATTGGAAGCATGTATAAAAATCCCATTGATAGGACTTGTATTCCACTTATAATAGTTTAATATAGTCAAAGATCGTAAAAGCCTTTGTCATTTTTATTTCAATTAGTGTTTCAAATCTTTTGGCACCATTTCTACGTACGTTTCTTAAAAGGTAGATGCAACTATGTTTTGTAATCCAACCTATGTGTTCCCCACACCTCACTTCTATTTTAAAGTGCAGATACATCCAAAAACCCAGTTGCTCCCAGACTACGCCCAGAAAGCATCAGGAAGTAAGCAGAAACTGTAGTTTCGCAAAGTGCATATTCTATGTTGGAAAGTTGATATATCCACATATACCCGAGTTCAGTGACATGCTAAGGACATGCCAATAAGAACCATGGTATAGTCATGGATATAAATGCAGGTCTGATGTGTAAAGGAAAAATGCATCTACCTCCCTTGTACATGTGTTCTAGTTGCTCCTTGGCTTCTGGAAAGTTGGTTGAACACCATTGTTGTAGGGTAAAAATGTTGTCTGAGATATTATATTAAAAGCTTATCAGTTATGCATAGAGAAAAGCGAAAGGTTTGTCAGTAGTAATATTGAAAAATGATGAGTCAAAGAAACACCTGTCCATCTGTTAGCTGCTGAATGAGGCAACCTCAATTGCGTTTTCTGCCATATCAATGAAAATCATAAGGCTGAATTTACAGAAGTGCACAGAAGTGGCATATCTTTACATGGCACGGCTTCACATAACTGTGCCTGAATATCAGCACTAAAGAAGCTGAAAACATTCTCATGGAGAAGGAAATGAGAGATGTTCTTACTCATTGCTTCCAATGCAGCTGGATCATTATCTGCATAGCATGCCAACTCTTCCTATATA
>UESW01004973.1:448734-538873 GCA_900491605.1 Calamus simplicifolius | reverse complement strand
AAATTTGCTCGCGAGCCGGCCCAACAGGGCCCAAAAGGGAAACGGCCCAAACCGGCCCGCTCCCCCTTTCACCCCGCTTCCCCTGTTTCGATCGAAACAGGGGAAGGATTGTGCCGGCGGCTAGGGCCGCCGCCGGCCACTCCCCGGGGAGGCCCGGTCACCGATGACCGGCCCGGAGCTGGCCGTCGCCGCGGCTGCCTCCCATTCCCTCTCTTTCTCCCTCTATTTCTCTCTCTTTCTCCCGTTGCCCGCCATGGTCGCAACCCGTGCCGGTGGCTCGGCCGGCCACCATGGCCAGCCAGACCTCCGCCGGATGCTGCCCCGGCGCCGGTGGAGGTCGCCGATTGCAGCCCGGGCCCGGCGAGCCGGTGGGCACTCCGCCGGGCTCGAACCAAGCCGCGGAGCGGCTTGGTTCCAAAAGAAGGGAGGGCCACCCGGCGGCCCTCCAACGTCCTTCTCCGGCCGCCTCGAGCGGCAGAACACCACCACTCCCTGCTCCTTCGGCTGTCTCGAGCGGCCGGGCACGGTAACGGGAGGAATTCCTCCCGTTCACCCTCTCTCTGCCTCATAGTCACTAAGAAATCGTGGAAGAAGGGGGGGGGAGAAACCTTAGGATCGATGGTGACAGATGGAGGGAGAGGCTCCCCTCTCCCTCCTCATTTATAGTGGCAAGGGGAGGACCAGCCCTCCCCTGCCGCTCGTGTGAAGAGGGGTGCCACCGCGCCCCTCTTCCTTGACCGATGGGCGCCGCCCACGTAATGCACACGGGTGGCACCGCAGAAGAAACAAGGGCTCACACGACGTTTGGATGTCATCAAAGCATGACATTCCACACATGAGATGCAATGAAGATTTCAAGTCAAAGGATCACTCACACCACCATCATTAGAGATCAACCATCGACGCTATATAGAATATCCATATGGGATCTCTGTATGGGTCATCCAATGCATCGTTATAATAACGAGCATCAACACACCTATCCAAATATCTTCATACTTCAGCTTATGAAATCAATTGCTCACCCCAAGGGTGAGGATATGCAATGTATGCCAGTCTCACGATGTTCGATAGTGTCCAGACCCATCTATACATTGACTAGGGAAGTTTAAAGAATCGAACCATAATGTATAATTTGAATTTCACAATTTGTAATTTCTATTACAAATTTCATATGCATGATTCACATTCTTTTAAACTTTATCTCATAGATAAATATATCAAATAAAAGATATCTGGATAGATAAAGAAACAATTTTTATTTGATTTGTATTCATAGAATGTATACAACATTCAATCCGATTGGATTTAGGGCATGCACTAATATATGTGTATAGTAAGATGTGGTGATGTATCTTAGACTCTTTTGAAATGAAAGAAAGACTTGTATTTTGGAAGGAACTATGAGTAAAATGTTAGTATCAATGATTATGCTATCGATTGTGAATGTGATCTTATAATCTACCTGAGGATGTTATGAAAAATATTATATGAGCAGGATGATGCTTAGTGTTGAATTAAGTGATGTGCATGTATAATTGAGCAGATGATGAAAAGTTTTTATCAGGAAGTATTTTTGAGTGTCTGCCATTTGTGATAATTCGTTGGAGTTTCCTAGGTCTTTATGGAGTGATACATAAAGGCTAAAAGAACCCCATCCGATTACCGTAGCCGTAGGTGTGCAGGTTTATTATCAGTGGCCCCTTTAGGAAGGGTGCCAATAAGTTTTGGTATCAGAGCCCTATGTTATTAGGTCCTAGGAGAAATAAGTATGAGTATGAGTTTAGAATGATTGAATGATTATGCTTATAGTTATTGAATGATGAAACTGATGTAATGAATAAGGTCTTGTAGGACGATTACTACAAAGGCAACTAGAGAGATAAGGCAATCCTCAAGCACGGGTAGAAGCAAAGGTCAGAGTAGACTCAGAAGGTCAGTTAAAGGTTGATCGGGTAGAATGGCTTCTAGAGATTCCACCGAGCCTGTATCTAATGAGGCTAGGGTGGGGGCATCTTTAGAGCAGATGCCAGAGTCTTCTTCACAGTCTGCTACCCCTATGCCAATGGACCCATCTTGGGCATAGACTTAGGGGCCCAGTATGCCAGAGCTAGTGGGTATGATTACTTAAGCTGTGGTAGCAGCC
Organism: Calamus simplicifolius; assembly: GCA_900491605.1. Taxonomy (NCBI): domain Eukaryota; kingdom Viridiplantae; phylum Streptophyta; class Magnoliopsida; order Arecales; family Arecaceae; genus Calamus; species Calamus simplicifolius. Next base: position 536,727 of record UESW01004973.1, on the reverse strand, counting down.
GTCGGTGCTAGTTCTAGCCTTCCAGCTAAAAACTTGGAGGCTGAGAGGAATGTGGAAAGAGTTAGGAAGTTGGGGGCTTTAGAGTTCTAGGGAATCACTGATCCTCTTCATGTCGGGGCATGACTGCAGAGGGTAGAGAGGGTCTTTGATGTGATGGGGTGCTCAGCAGAGCAGAGGTTGAGTATTGCCACCTTCTTGCTCGAGGGTAAGCCCAGAGCTGGTGGAGGTCTATTTCTAGTAGGCAACCCTAGGGAGTGGAGTTGTCATGGAAAGATTTCAGAAGGAAATTTCATCAGCAATACTACTAAGAGATTTATAGAGATCAGAAAAGGAAGGAATTTCTTAGTCTGACCCAAGGGAGGATGTCTGTGGCGATTATAAAGCCACTTTTGTTGAGTTATCTTAATTTGCTGGGGCACTAGTGGCTGATGAAAGGGAGTGGTGCAAGTTATTTTAGGATAGATTAAATCTCCCTATTAAAGCCAATACCTGTATGCAAACTTATCATAGCTATTCTAAGTTGGTGTAGGGAGCACTCAGAGCTGAGGAGATTAAAAAAGAATATATAAGCAGGAGGCAGGATAGAATGAAAAGAAGTGCTCCTATTTATCCTTCTGCTACGGAAGGGGCTCAGTCATTTAAGAAACCTCAAAGGGTTGGATAGTTTCATTCTAGTTTTAGAGCCCCTGGTGATGTGGGCAGAGGATCAGTATCTATGTTAGCTTTCAGTCCAGCTCAGAGGAAGCCTTTTGGGAGAATGCTCCAGGTTACCACCAGCAGGGTATCTAATGAGGTGGGGGAGCAAGGTCATCCTTCTGGTGAAGGAAGAAATATACCTTCATGTAATGTATGTGGGAGACTTCATATGAGAGAGTGTAAGAGGGGCAATAAGGGATGTTATATTTGTGGTGATCTAGGTCACATGAAGAGAGATTTCCTCAGAAGAGGACAGCAGGCTGATGATCATTCCTAGGGGCCAGCAGTGCTAAGGGGACAGCCTAGCAGAAGGGATGATGGAGGTACCCCAGCTCCAGCCAGTCAATTAAGGACTAATGTGGATCAGCAAGGAGGGTCATCCAGTATTCCAAGGGCCGAGGCCAGAGTATTCGCTATGACCAGGCAGGAGGCCTAGATTGATCCTGATGTAGTGACAGGTATGCTACCCATCGATAATCATGATGCTTATATTTTGATTGATTTTGGATCTATGCATTCTTTCATCTCATGTGAGTTTGCTAAGCATCTAGATAGAGATGTGGGTCAATTGGATAGCCAGTTTGTGGTATCTATGTCTGTAGAAAGGCCTTTTATAGCAGACTAGGTGTATAGATACTGTGATATTTATGTCAAGGGTCAGAGATTGGCAGTAGATTTGATCCCATTGAGCTTGAAAGAGTTTGATACCATCCTGGGGATGGATTGGTTATCTGTGCATAGAACCAAAGTAGATTGCTTAAGAAAAAAGGTGGTATTATAGACTTCTGATGGTAGAGAGGTCTGTTTCATTGATGAAAGGAGGGGATTACCCTCAGGAGTAATTTTAGCTTTTGTCGGCTAATAGAATGCTAGCAAAGAGATGTGAAGCCTTCCTAGCTTGTGCGATGAGCCTAAAAGGCAATGGTCTAGAGTTGGCAGATATCCCTATGGTAAGATATTTTTTAGATGTATTTCCTGAGGAGCTGCTAGGGTTATCTCCTGATAGAAAGATTGATTTCAGTATAGATCTAGTTTCAGATATTAGACCAATAGCCAGGGCACCTTATAGAATGGTTCCAGTTGAATTGAAAGAATTGAAAAGCCAGTTACAAGAATTATTGGATAAAGGGTTTATTAGACCCAATATTTCATTGTGGGGTGCACCAGTATTATTTGTAAAGAAAAAGGATGGTACCTTGAGGTTATGTATAGACTATAGACAATTAAACAAGGTGACCATTAGAAACAATTATCCCTTGTCGAAGATCGATGATTTGTTTGATCAGCTGCAGGGGGCAGCAGTGTTTTCTAAGATTGATATGAGATCTGGGTATCATCAGTTGAGGATAAAGAATGAGAATATATCCAAGACTACTTTCAGGACTAGATATGGTCATTATTAATTCTTGATGATGTCATTTGGTTTGACAAATGCTCTAGCTGCTTTCATGGGTCTAATGAATAAGTATTTCAAGAGTATCTATATAAATTTGTGATAGTATTCATTAATGACATCTTGATTTATTCTAAAAGCAGTGAAAAGTATGAGCAATATCTGAGGATAGTATTACAGATTTTGAGGGAAAAGCAGTTATATGCAAAGTTCAATAAAAGTGAATTTTGGCTAGATAAGGTGAAATTCTTAGGGCATGTAGTTTCAGCCAAAGGTATTATGGTAGATCCTCAAAAGATTATAGCTATAATAAATTGGGAGGTACCTACCAATCAGATTGAGGTGAGGAGTTTTTTGGGGCTAGCAGGATATTATAAAAGATTTATAAAAAATTTATCAATTTTGGCTTCTTCTATGACTAAGCTGCTTAGAAAGAATATCAAGTTTGATTGGTCTGATGAATGCCAAAGGAGTTTGGATGAGTTAAAAAAGAGATTAACCTCAGCCCCAATTCTAATACTCCCTTATAGTACTAGTGATTATGTAATATATAGTGATGATTCATTGAAGGGTTTGGGGTGTGTTTTAATACAGAATGGAAAAGTGATGGTCTATATTTTTAGACAATCGAGATCCTATGAAAAGAATTATCCCACCCATGATTTGGAGCTAGCTGCTGTTATTTTTGCATTAAAGGTTTGGAGTCACTACCTGTATGGAAGAAAGTGCCAGATATTTACTGATCATCAGAGCTTGAAATATATTCTGACTCAGAAGGAGTTAAATCTGAGGCAAAGGAGATGGATTGAATTAATAAAAGACTATGATTGTACTATTGAGTATAACCCAAAAAAAGCTAATCTTGTGGCTGATGCCTTGAATCGGAAGTCTATGACCACATTAACTTCTATTAGAACAGTGCATCTATCCTTAATGATCGAGTTAAGGAGGTTAGATGCATAGCTACCTGTAGATAGATCAGGAGCCTTATTGGCTGCTTTTCGAGTGAGACCCCTGATGGTGGAGGAAATAAAAGAAGCTCAACTACTAGATCCGCAACTGTTAAAAGTTAAAGATTTGATTCAGAGTGGGTCTTAGTCAGATTTTGCTGTTAGAGGTGATGGGGTATTATTATTCAAGGATAGAGTTTGTGTACCAGCTATGAAATCATTGAAAGATCATATCTTGAAGGAAGTATATAGCTTAGATTATTCAATGCACCAAGGTAGTACTAATATGTATAGAACTATCAAACAAAGCTACTAATGGAATGTAATGAAAAAGAAGATAGCTGAGTATGTATCTAAATGTCTGGTTTGTCAGCAGATTAAAGCTGAACATCAGTGTCCTGCTGGCAAACTTCAGCCTCTATTTGTGCCAGAGTGGAAATAGGAGCATATAACTATGGATTTTATTGAAAGACTCCCAAGGACAAGAGAGGGAAATGATGCTATATGGGTGATAGTTGATAGATTGACTAAGTCTACTCATTTTTTGCCTATTAAGATTGCCTCTACCTTAGATAGATTAGCAGAATTATATGTGCATGAAATTGTGAGTAGGCATGGTGTGCCAATATCTATAGTATCAAATAGAGATCCAAGGTTTACATCTTAATTTTGGGCAGAGTTGCAAAAGGCTTTAGGGACTAAATTAAGGTTCAGTACAATATTTTATTCCCAAACTGATGGTCAGTCTAAGAGAACCATCCAGATACTGGAGGATATGTTGAGAGCTTGTGTCATAGAATTTTCTAGTAGCTAGGAAGATCATCTGCCTTTGGTAGAGTTTGCTTACAATAACAGCTACCATTCTAGCATTGATATGGCATTATATGAGGCCTTATATAGGAGAAAATCTAGTGTGTTGGGATGAGGAGAGAGAGAGGAGGCTATTGGGCCCATAGTTCGTGCAGCTTACAGCAGATCAAGTTAAAATCATAAAAGCTAAATTAAAGGTAGCCCGGGATAGACAGAAGAGCTATGCAGATAAGAAGCATAGAGAGATAAAGTTTGAGGTTGGAGACAAAGTCTTTCTGAAAGTATATTCCTGGAGAGGTATTATGATGTTTGGAAAGAAAGACAAGTTGAGTCCCAGGCATATTGGACTCTATGAAATTCTAGAAAAAGTTGGGATACTTGCTTATAGATTGGCTTTACCTTCGGAGTTATCTCATATTCATAATATTTTCCATGTATCGATGCTTAGGAGGTATGTGCCAGATTCCTCCCATGTGATTCAATTTGAAACTGTAGAGTTACAGGAAGATTTATAATTTGCAATAGAGCTAGTAAAAATCTTGAGCAGAGAGATTAAACAGCTATGCAGTAAAAGAATTTTATTAATCAAGGTGCGATGGTTAAATCATCAAAAGGAGCAAGCCATATGGGAGAGGGAGGATGAGATTGAAGTACCCCCATCTGTTTGAAAACTTATCTAGTTAAATTTCGGGAATGAAATTCCTTAAGGGGGGAAGAATTGTAACATCCTAAAAATCTTGTAATTTTAGTAATATTAATGGCATTTTCATTTATAATGAAAGTTGGATGATTTCAATGACTTGTGGGTGTGTTGGCCACTTGATAAATGTAAAACAAAAAAGTTTATGGTGTAAATAAGTATATTCCTATGTGCCAATGAGTTGGATTTAAGAATTTGAGAGATTTGAGTTTTAATAGGCTTAAATTACAAGAAAAATCAAGTTTAGTTTGAGTTTTTCCCTTAAATAGTTTTTTAGCAATTAGAGTCGACTTTAATTGGTAAAGAGTCGACTCTGGCACGGTTTAGAACTTTTTGCATGCTTTAGAGTCGACTTCTGTAGAAGGTGGAGTTAACTCTAATTGAAAAAAAAGAAATAGCATTCTACTTCATATTAGCTGGCTCCCGATTCTGTTAGAGCTGACTCTAAGTTTTGCTGAAGCCGGCTTTAAATTTGCTGAAGACGACACTAAGACGGCAGATTTTCTGGGTTAAATTTTTAAAATTTTATATTTATTCCGTTTTAAGTCCGATTTGAGTGTTGTTTAAATCGTGGATTTCTAAAATTGAGCTCTTCAAGTTAGCAAGGTCTTTTCCTAGAAATATTGCATAAAAGTATTGATTTAAGTGAATAACAATAATCTAATCTATAAATGGATTAAAAAAATATGTTCAAGGGCAAAATGAAAAAGAGCTTTAATGTCAATTGCTAATTGTGCTAGGGCAATTTGAAAAAAAATTTAAGGGTAAAATATCGTAGTTTTGAGTGAGCCATGTATTTTTCAAAAAGCATGCATTAAGAGTGTTTAGGGCAAAATGGAAATTTGGCATGCCTTAGCCTCTAAGTTATCCATGACTTGATCCCGAAGTCACTAGAGAAAAAGAAAACGTGGGTTCAGCCAGAGAAAAGAATGAAAGAAAGAAAAGGAATGAAGAGGAAGGAGAAGAAAAAAGAGAAAGAAAGACGAAGGGAAGGGGAAGCTTGGGGTTTGTGTTTGACTCCAGGTAAGCTATAGCTTCCCTAGATCTTGCATGACTTTAGATTTTCTTAGATTCTTGTATTTTGAGATAATAGTGGAAGTAATCTTGAGTAGAGAAAGGATGAAAAAAAATAATGAGATATCAGAGGTTAGATCATGTATGCATGCATGGTTTCGAAGAAAACCTCGTGTGCAGGTAACCCTAATAGCTATCATGTCTGTATGCTAACGTAAGTCAAGAGAGTTATTTCAGAGAGTCAGAATACTGGAGTTAAGTATCAGTTGAAAGAGTAACCTGCTAAGATGAGTAGATTTCTCATCTAGCAATGAACAGTTATTTTGAGCCAGTATATGTTATTAATACCTAGCTATGCTATGTTATGTTAGTGGAGTATTATGTATGTTTTAAATCTGAGAAATGAGAATCTTGTATACGATATTTGATGTACGAGCTTTTATCCATGAGTCTTTGAGCATGGGTTTTATTATATGAGACTAAAGCATGAGTTTAAGCCAAAAAGTAAAGTATGAGTTCGGAATATGAGTTTTGAATACAGAAAGTTAAGCATGGTTTTTGATATGTGGATTTTTTATGCATACATTACATGGCATATTTGCATGATAAAACTTCTCAGATAAAATATTTAATGCATGTATCATACTGAGCATCAGGCAGCTATGGGACTGATCATCCTTTAGACTGTGCTGTAGCATGAGCATTTGCATACTACTATTGAGCCGGCTTCTTGCGATTCGATCAAACAATGAACCCCGGAATTAGGGGTGAGTGCAAGCTGACCAAGCCCAGTGGGCAGGTTGTAGCAGCCCATAGGGCAAGAATCATAGCTCAGTGGAGCTGGTACTATATAGCCCGTGGGGGTAGAGATAAAACCCAAGGTTTCAGGGTTAAGGAACAAAATACTTTGTCGGATGAACCGCATAGGTAAGGGATGCTATTTGTGTGAAAATCTTGTTGTTAGTCACGCATCCAATGAGAGTATACATGCAGGAGGGTGATTGTAGGGTGGTACCTCAGAGACATTTCATGCACAGCCCAGTATTATGAGATTTAAAAGTTTATATATGATTTAAAAGGACCAATGGCCAAGTATTTATCCCAGTGGGGATGGTTTATATGAGATGCCAGTGGGTAGGTAGATCCCAGTGGGGATCAGAGAAATGAGAAAGAAAAGCTGGGCTGCATAAATAAGTGTTTTTTGTTTTATAAGAAAATGCACTATTCATGAGTTTTATATAATGAGTTATTTTTTCAATGAGAAGTTATTTATAGAGTATTTCAGTACTGATGTATATTATTTGAAGAATAAGCTACGTTTTAAATTTTTTGATATCATATTAACATCAGTATTATATGTGTTTATTATTCTTTAAAATGATATTATGGTTCTTTATTTCTCCATAGTTAGATGGGTATCCAATCACTGGGACTTAGGTTTCACCCCTCTATGATTGATATTTACTTTCAGATCAGTGAGTTTTTCTGCCAGGATCAAAGGATAAGCGGGACCAGACCCTTAGTTAGTGAAGCTTGCTTGGATGTAAGAGTGTATAAAAGATAGCCTTGTATATTGAGATAGTGTAGGGTGACATTTGTATATATGCATGTGTATATGTATAGTGAGATGTGGTGATGTATCTTAGACTCTTTTGAAATAAAAAAAGACTTGTATTTTGGAAGGAACTATGAGTAAAATGTTAGTATTGGTGATTATGCTATCGATTGTGAATGTGATCTATAATTTGCCTAAGGATGTCATAAAAAATATTATCCGAGCAGGATGAAGCTTAGTGTTGAATGAATGATGTGCATGTATAATTGAGCAGATGATGAAAAAATTTATCATGATCCATTTTTGAGTGTCTGCCATTTGTGATAATCCATGAAGTTCTCTAGGTCTTTATGGAGCACTACATAAAGGCTAGAAAAATCTCATCCAATTACCGCAAGTGTGCAGATTTGTTGTCGGTGACCCAGTAGGATAGGGTGCCAACAGCAATCCCTTCATTAACCATTGTTCTAGATTAGGAATGTAGTTGATGTTTTATAAAAGAATATAATATTATTATTTAACTAGTGAACAATAGTTATTAATTTTTATTTAAATTAAAATATATATATAGATAGTATAGCTTGATATGAGAAATTGAAAATCAATAATAAAAATGTAGCAAATGATTAGTATATTTGCAAATTAGGTTTAGAAACATAAAAGGATATTATAGAAAAGATTGATGGATTTTAGTAACTTAATTTAAAAGGTTATAATATAAAAAGCATAATAAATATTAAAATTATTTTTAATATAAAAAAGAATATGTACAAATTAACTTTCTATCAAGTATCATTTGTGTAGTGCTTATTTTAAAAAATATTGATTCTTCCTAACTTTAATGTATCAAAAAAATTAGCCTATAGAGGAGTTAGATTTCGCTACATTTACATGTAGTCAAGTCTAAATTGAGTTCCTATCTCCTACCATTTGATCCGCATAGATCTTAAAAATAAAAAGCAACATATATATCCAGCCTCCACATGTCTCATTTCTTGAAGTGTAACACACTATATTTTTTAATCTAATAGCTTTTGTTTATTCCTATAACGAATTTGTTACCACTTCATTGAGTTAGGTTGCCTATTTATTCTTGATATATTAATGTTTATTTTGTAAGATAAATGTTTACTATCATCTTGTATTTACGTAGATCTGCTAGGAGCAACAGCTAATTTTGAGCTTCGATATATATATATATATATATATAATCGAAATGTTGATTCTTTAATAGTACATTAGATCATCTCTCATGCGATAGAAGAATGCCTTGTTGAGAGTAGAGGTATCAAATGGGTTAGTCTGACCTAGCACAGCTCGCTACAATAGCCAATCCGCAGGTTGTCGTGTTGTGCTAAGAAGCATGTGTCCTATGGTGGGCTACGCCAACATGGCCCACCTATGCTAGGATTTTAGCCTGGCATGATCCATAGGAAAAGTCTTCATGCACCGCCTTCGATGCACGATGGATGCATTGGGCATGCCCGCAAGGGTGCGCGGCCAATGACCGCGCCCGATGCACACGTTCGTGCACCAGAGTCGATGCACAAAGTCGTTCTCTGGTCAATAAAACCAACCTGAGGTGGCTTGGAACACGCTGTTACTGGAGCATGTGCCATGTGGGATTGAATATTCCTTTTAAAAAATTATATACATGCCTTTTTTGTGGGTAGACAAATGGTTTATCGTGTTCGCATCATCTTGTTATTCTCTTACTTGATTTCTCTTCTTTGTCTTTTAACCATTCGAAGGAAAATCTTTAATCTTCTAATCTTCATCTTCATTTTTTGTTTAATATAACTCAGTGTTTTAAGTTTTAGGCTTGGTAAGCCAACTTGCTAGGCAAATTTTTATTTTTTTATTATTTTTATCATTTTAAAAAATAATTTAAAAAACCAAATAAATAAATTAGATTTATTTGTCTTTTCTAGGGATTTGTGTTGATGTGACCCATCATAGTCATTATTTCATTTGGCATTTAGGACGTGATGGATCGCACTATCTTTAATATTGAATCTTCGATTGCTCTATACTCATTATCGTTTGAAAGGAACTCTTCATTATTATTTTTATAATCTTGTATCATCTCTTTCGTGTGTACCAATCCTTGAGGTAGACCAACATCTCCACTGTATCGAGCTTTAATCAACTTCTCTCTCGAGTATTCATTTCTTACATTGAAAACAAGTTTCAATGCTATTGTAGACACCAAAAGGGTTAATAGATCATGGAACATGATAGAGAGCATAAGATAATTATTTTTTATGCACTCCATTAAGTGAAAATATCATAATTTCTATTCTTTCTGGGTTAAAAAGTTCATAATATTATTAGTTAAATAAATATTTAATTCATTTAGTAAAAATTGATGAGGTGATGATTCTTTATTTTTTAAATAATAAAGATCAAATATAAACAACATCTAGGGTCGGTCCTGAAGTAGCAACCTTTTACTTTATATTTTTGATCATGTAATATAAACATTTCATTTAATAAATTTTTTAATTTCTTTTTAAATCTATTTATATTATTTCATAATTCATATTTTTAAAATTACTTCTAATATTATACATGAAACCTCTAATTTAACTTAGGATTCATAACTAAAGCTAAACAAGAAAATATAATTCTTCCCAATATTTATTAATTTTTTCCATCAATAAAATTATACTTTCAAAATTTTCATTTCCCCTATATTTTGAAAAACATTTAGAAATATTATATGTGCTGCAAAACAAAAAGAAAGGTATATATCATATAAAATATTATTAGCTTCATAAAAATAATGTAAAAATTGCATAATAATACTAGAATTATGCTAATATTCTAATAAAGGTTCATCAAGAAAGTGAAATATATAAAATATAGTAATAATATCTTTATATTTAAAACATAAATATAGCATTAAATATGTGAATTCCATTTGTGTTTTACTTTTAATACAAATTATTTATATTTTAATCTATGGGCACTGCATAAAAATTTAAATTCTTATTCTCTAACTCATGATGGTTGTATATATTTAATGGCATCCCTAACTTTACTTATATATAATTCAATCACTTTTATATTATCTTGTATAATTAAATTTATAATATTATGCACATTTAATATGAATAAATTTTCATTTAGTATAGGATGTTTGAGCAAATCAACAACAACATTATTATTAGATGTATTATCTAAACTAATTAAAAAGTTTAACATGTACCGTTTGCATAATATGGGGCCGGATGGTGGTGATAGTGTGTGAAAATTAATTAATTTAAAACTATTTTTTTTATATTATTCGATCGAAATTAATAAAATGCATGATAACATAAATATAAGATAATTAACTATATTTATCCAAATATCAAATGTAAGTACTATTCTACCATCAAAATTCTTAAAATATAAAATTATATTTTTTATAATTATGTAATTATTTAAAACAATTAGTTTAGTAGTATTTCAAGATTTTTTTATATGCAAGATTTAAAGTATTTTTTATATATTTTTTAAATCTCTAACTTTTGGCACATGTAAAGATATTTCGCTATGTACAATAAATTTTGCTAATTCTTTTCTATTGAATTCTTAAGAATAAGAAAATCTTTCTAATTTACCTCCCCATCTAATTTTAATTTGAGAATGGGTGGCCTCAACGGTTGCATTCTCATGTTTTTTCTAGTGTCAAATTAAGTGATTGATTCTCTCATAAGTGCTACAACTTAGTCTTTTCTACAGACATTACAAACTACACAAAGTCCCTCATCAATGATATCCTCGATGTTGAAGTGCAATAAGATTTCAGATATCCTTGATCTAACTCTAAATTTGATGGTCATTGATGAGTCATTAAGGTAGTGTTTGAAATAAGGGAGGGGATATTCCCTCTTATTCCCAAAAGCCATAACTATAAGGGATAGTTGGGAATAAAGTTAACCAAATGGATAATCCATGGTTAACCATGGTTAATATCCCTTCAATTTATTCCCTAGAAAATGCAGGAATAGCTGGTTATCCCTCGAAATAAGAGTAAAAAAAAAGTTATCCCATGAATTTATCTTTTTGCATTTGATATGATCAATAGGATAGTCAAGGGATATCCCTAGGGATAGCCAAGGGACAAACTCTATCCCGTACACTTATCCATGGATAATATTTTTTCTATCAAACACTACCTAATGTTAGCAATGGGCTAAGAGACATTAGGTTTAGTTTGTGACCCATGTGCCCCATACTTCACTGTATCAACGCCAAACTTGAAACCTTGGCCGCGAGGTTGGTAAGAGTTACTAATACTAAGGTAGTGATTGATTTCGAAAATATTATTCCTAAATAAATGTATATGATATATAGAGTTTATCCAGGGGATAGCTGAGGAAATAATCATCTTTTTTAAATAATAATTTTGCCCTCAAGGGATAGCTCTAGCTATTCCTGGGTTCCTTAGGGAATAAGTTCAGATAATAATCCATGGTTAAACATGAATTATCCTCTCTGGTTAAACTTTTTCAGACTTATCTTTTGTAGTTATAGTTTTTAGGGATAAGAGAAGATATCCCCTTATTTTCTATTTCAAATAGAGCCTAAACATCGTTGATTGTAAAGGATAGATTATCATGATAGCTCATGACTAAAATCCAGCAAAAATTAAGAAAACTTAATAGAATTTGAAAAACTTATAAAAATAAGAAAATGCATATGAGAACTTTGGATAGAAATTAGGGGATCTTTAGAAAGATTTAGAGAGTTTATAGTTTGATGTGAGGCGAGAAAAAGATATTGAAGCCTATTTTCATATATTTGAGGGCATTCAAATTAATGATTTAATTAATCTTAAAAATTAGGCTATTTATTGCCATTAAAAAGAGTAATAAATTTTATTAACTAAAAGAACATAATAGCTTTGGAAACTAGTTTTTTTTTTCTTTTTATGAATTATGTAGTAATTTTAAAAATTGAACATAAATACTTTGCTTAGCTGGTCGTCTTTGGCTGTTGAAAAAAAGATATTTTTATTCGTTTTTCAGTTGGTCTGACGTGCCAGCCGTGTGCCCAGTGAATAATGTTACATGGATCGGTAAAGCAGACCCGACGTGACAGATCTAGTGTACCTAACGGATCAATCCCCAGCATGGCAAACGGGTCGACTCAACATACCGTGGATCGACCCATTAGTGCCTTTGGCTCTAAATCGTACCGTTTCAATCCGTTAGATCGTTGCGCTGGTACGGTCCATATAGTCCAGCCTGGCTCATCAGACGGATTATGCTCGAGGCAGCATGGCTAATACAGTGTTTGTTGATGTTAGATCACCTTTGTTGATCGTTTGCGAGCGATCATCTTTTTCGATGGAGCAAAATTTTTTTGGCAAGCTTTTTTCGATCATGGGCCTATAAAAAGTTTTAAAAATAAAAAATTTCGATAAAAATCCTTCGATGCTCAAGTTAGGGCTTTAAGCAATAGCCATGAACTTAAAAAAAGCTTGAAAGACTTGGAAGGAAGTGCTCTATATGAACATTGTGGGTTTGAATATCTTACTCTTGCTCACCTTGTCAGGGGTCCTTCTTACTCATTTTATGGATATTCATGAGACTCGAGGTGCAATTATCTATCAGAGAATATGCGGTAAGGACAACAACAGCGAGGTTTGCCTTTCTCATAGCATATCAGAGTTGGTAGGTTAGGTCTCGTCAGATGTGAGTAGCTGCATTGTTGGTGGGTCAGATCCGTCAAACATGAGTGGTCATATGGCTGGTGGGCCAGATCTCGTTAGACGTGGATGACCGCAGTTGGGTTGGTGGGCTAGGTCCCATCAGATATGGGTGGTCGTATGGTTGGTGAGCCAGGTCTCGTCAGGCATGGATGGCCGTAGTAAGGTTGGTGGGCTTTGTCAAATTTAAGCGACTGCCAGACCTGTCTCTCATGTTGCATTTCCATTGAGATCTTAGATTGTAGGAGATAAAGTGAGTAGTTTGTATGACTGACTAAGCCGTACGAGCTATCCCTATAGGGGATCCTGTCGAGGAGGCCGACTGAAGGGCGCAGCCCGGGTGGCCAAGTCGGGTCCTACTCGGAAGGCCGGTTAGAGGGCGCAGCCCGAATGACCGAGTCGGGTCTGAATTGAAAGATTGGTTGGGGGCGCAGCTCGGGTGGCCGAGTTGGGTCCTACCTAGGATGCCGTTCGAAGGTACTTTGGAGGGTTGATCGTCATCATTGATCAAGCTGGGGACTCCATCATCTTCATCGGGTGATCTCTATAGTTGGTTGGGTATGGCTTCATCAGATGATCTTCGTCGTTGGTTGGATGTGGCTTTATCAGCAACATCAGTATTCGAAAAGAATGAAAAGTTTTTTTTTAAAAAAATATGATGCAGTTTTACGCTGACTATCAGCTACCTAACATAATCCTTCTTTTTTACTCAGATTTGGGACTGCCCTTGAAATCTAACAAAGTTTTACGCTTTTCCAGCAAGAAGGTGAAATAGGTGAAGATATGAATTATAGAGTTAAAGTATGATGGATTAAGTGGAAGAATACTTTGGGAGTATTGTATGATCGATGCATCCCATTAAAATTAAATTTTTTTTTTTATAAAACCGCTATTAGGCCAACTATGCTATATGGAATAGAGTATTGGGCAATAGTGAAACAATATGTGAATAAATTAAGTGTAACAGAAATATGCATATTAACATGGATATATAGTAAAACTTTAAAAAATAGAATATAAATAAATATATAAAAGAAATGATAAGAGCAACCTCAATTGAAGATAAAAAAAAAAAATTCATTACAATGATTTGGACATATAGAACGAAGATCTTTTAAATGCTTCAATTAGAAAGAATAATCTTTTAACAGTAAAGATAAAGATAAAAATATATCTAAATTAATATAAATAAATATAATTAAAAAATATAATTATTTATAATTTAAATATTAATTTAATTTTAAATAAATTAAAATAAAAAATATATTTATATAATTAATTCTATAGAGTAAATTTTATATTTATATATATATATATATATATATATATATATATATATATATATATATATAAGCATGAGTTGCGTTGAGTAGTTTTTTTTTTTTTTTTTTCTTTCTTTATTTCTTTCTTTCCTCCGTTAGGTTTTTGCCTCAAAACTTCAACGAGACAACGAGTTACGTATCACCGAATGCATCCGCGAACTTTTCTTCTAAACAGGAAAATATCCGTGAACTGAACCTTCGACAAAGAATTGTACTAACAATATTTATTTATTTATGACGGGACAGCAGACACGAAGTACTGGAACCCGAGGAGCATCCCAAGGCCAACAGCCCCATCTCGGCCGCATGCAACGCATCTCCACCGTCCATTCGTCCATCAAAGAGAAATGCCATGAGAATGGCCAGTAGAACAGACGGAGGAATGAACCAGCCTTTAACCCTGACCGCCTTTTTTTGGAAGAGAGAGAGAGAGAGAGAGAGAGAGAGCGCCTGACTCGCAACTTTTCTATCCGTCGTCTACGTCTTACTCCAACTACGGTTAAAAGAGAAAAGAGCCATAGCTTTAAATAATCCGGCCTACTTTCTGGAAGTGAGAGAGCTTTTCTTGTACCTCTCTAACCATCTTCGTTTTACTAACTACGGTTAAAAGAGAGAGGAGCTTTTGTTGGATCCCTGCTGTACTCCACCCATCTAATCTATTTTCTTGTCTGTCTACAGGGATAATAGGATGGAGGCGAGGAGGAGGAGGACGGCAGAGGTGGAGGAGCAGGAGGAGGAGGAGGAGGATTTGGAGCAGCTTGAAGGAAGGAGTTTTATGGAGCTATTAGGAGCAGGGTATGGTGATCTTTTTAAGATAAAGAAGGACGAGCCGCTCGAGCCAAAGGAGGAGGGCTTCGTCCTCTGCCTGCCTTATTCTCGCTCCTCCATTGCCGCCGCCGCCGCCGCGGCGACCACCACCACCTCCTCCTCCTTCTCTTCCTCCTCCACTTGTTGTACAAGTACCCCCCGTATGCTTTGCTTTGGTGGAGCTGAAGAAGACCCCCTTCTAAATGAGCTTGCCTATATAACCAGTGGTTCCTATCTGTCCAACATCTCATCTTCTTCTCCTTCCACTATCAATGCACCAAGTCTAAGGGTTCGAGGGTATGCTTCTCTCTCTCTCTCTCTCTCTCTCTCTCTCTTTCTCTCTCTAGTTTTATTTTTGATGGGAAGAAATATAACCTCATGGCTCTTCATAAAATTGTGAAGAAAGAAAATACCACTAGCGGAGGAGGAGGCAGAAGGAGAGGAACTGCGACCACGTGTGGAACCACGGCCAAGAAGAACAACGCAGTGGCACGTTGTAGTCCTCCGAGCAGGATCAATGTAACCATTTCTTTATTTATCTACTAATTATAAGCACATCGTCATTTTTATTTTAATTGTTATATAGAACTTTAGTATGAATATTGGAGAGGAATCAGGTTAAGAAGGAGAAGCTGGGAGAGCGCATCACCGCCCTACAGCAGCTTGTCTCTCCCTTTGGCAAGGTCTCTCTCTCTCTCTCTCTCTCTATCTCTATCTATCTGTGTGTAAAAATATTGGAAATTTCACTCATTAGCAGTGTATGTGTCCTTTTGTGGGGTCCTGTGGAACTGTTTGACTTTTGACTGGAGGCAGTCAGATACGGCCTCCGTTCTGGACGAAGCCGTCGGGTATATCAGGTTCCTTCACGACCAGGTTCAGGTGAATTAATCTCTCACCGGGAAGACCTAGCCATTTTTCTATTACTTTCTTAGAGTTACCATCGCTAAGTTACCATCTTTAATTAAGTAATCATCCCGCTTTCAGGTGTTGAGCTCTCCGTACCTCCATCACCTGCCAACAACGTTCCAACGCCCGCATGTAATGACGACAATCCTTGTCTCTCTCCCTTTCCCTGTTCCTCATTTTTGTTTGAGATTAAATTTTGTGTTACCATTAATAATACTTAAGAGGTCATGGTAACTTTGCAGGAGAGAGGAGGGGAGGAAGAGGAGTCGAGGGACGACAATCTTAGAAGCCGAGGGCTGTGTCTGGTTCCCGTGTCATGCACAGAGGACGTGGCTAAGAGCAACGGCGCCGATATCTGGTCGCATTCCATGGGGAACAACAAAGCCTCATCCGCCAGCTCCAAGCACTAGGTCTTTTATTTTTATTTTTATTTTATTTTATTTTCAACACACCTCTCTTCTCTCTTTCTCTGCTTCTGTGTTCCTCCTCCTTGGGTTTTGTTCCGTCTCTACTCTTTGTTTTGTTTGTTTCGGCTCCACAGCCTCTTGCATGGGCCTTTTTGGTTAGATTTTGAAGTTTCCAGAGGCAAAAGTCAGGAACAGGAAAAGTGTAGAGATATTTCACAGGCTTCCTCCATGTGCTTATATTGTACAACACTAGGCTTCATCGGGTGACAGAGATCAGTACCTCATGGAAGCGTGTAATCTAGTCGATTTGTGGTATCTAAGAGATCTTGTAAACATAGTCTGCTTCTGTTTTAACTATTTGATAGAAGGTTGCAGCAAGGGCGTTCAAACGGATGTGGGTTGAAGAATATGGATTGATCCCACTGCATCTAATTATCCAATATATCAGGCGACAAGCCAGAAGAGAGCGATCGCGGGAGGGTGCTTGCATAAAAAATTACAATCGAAATCTAGATGTGCCAGCCCTTTGTTTTCGATAGTTATTATGCAGAGAAGGGAAAATTTGAATTCGGTTTTTAAAAAAAGCCTGTGCTTGACTCCCGGTTAAATGATAAAGATGACCTCATACTTTGAGGGACAATAAAAATTCTTCTCTCGATTGTTACTGGTAGGCAATTTGACCCATCTAATTTTATTTACTGGCGACAGTCTCCAGCATTTATGGTAGACGGCCGTCAATCGACCTGGCATTCGATACATTCGATCCTCTCCGAAGTAAAGCTAAGATGGTGTCATCTCTTACATAAACTAGATTTTCCCGGTGCCAAAATTCCATCCCAGCACCGGAGCAGGGTGTGCTATATATTTCTCATAATATTTCTAGGAAAAGTCTTTGTACACCGTCCTCGGTGTATCAAGTTATACATAAATTGTATTACTTTTTTTTATTAGTTCATATGGATTTTATGTGATCTGCCATGATGGGACAAAAAATAGCAAGGAGATAATATTACTTTTAATCGTAAATTCATTAAAAATCGTTCATCCTTTCCTTTCATCGTTAGTGTGCAGACAAAAATGTTCTTTCCCTTCAATCTATTTTAACCTGTCATTTTATAAAAGAGAAGAATGGATCATCGGAGTGAGGATACCAAAGACGTCGAGGGCATCAACGGCGTCTTTGGTATGGAAATCCTTCGGGCAAGCAATCCTCTCCTTCTTCGTGTGGATCATCGGGTTCGCGTTGATTAGCCCTAGCATCATCTCTTTCCTGCCAACTTTTCTTTTTCCTTCCTTTCTCGCTCGCTTCTTTCACCACAATCAAAGCTTGCCCTGGTTTAAAATCCACGATACCCTAGTTCAAAATCCATGACACCCTAGTTCAAAACCTTAAGACAAAGCATCAGTTCAAAACCCACGATACCCTAGTTCAAAACCTTAAGATAAATCATCAGTTTAAAACCTACGACACCCTAGTTCATAACCCACGACACCCTAGTTCAAAACCTTAAGACAAAGCATCAGTTCAAAACCCACGACATCCTAGTTCAAAACCTTAAGACAAAGCATCAGTTCAAAACCCACGACACCCTATTTCAAAACCCACGACACCTTAGTTCAAAACCTTAAGACAAAGCATCAGTTCAAAACCCAAGACACCCTAGTTAGAAACCCACGATACACTAGTTCAAAAACCCACGATACTCTAGTTCATAACCCAAGACGCCCTAGTTCAAAACCTTAAGACAAAGCACCCTAGTTCAAAACCCATGACACCCTAGTTCAAAACCTTAAGACAAAGTATCAATTCAAACCCACGATACCCTAGTTAGAAACCCACGACACCCTAGTTCATAACCCACGACATCCTATTTCAAAACCCACGACATCCTAGTTCAAAACCTTAAGACAAAGCATCAGTTCAAAACCCACGACACCCTAATTAGAAACCCACAACACCCTAGTTCAAAACCCACGACACCCTAGTTCATAACCTTAAGACAAAGCATTAGTTCAAAACTCACGACACCCTAGTTCAAAACCTTAAGATAAAGTATCAGTTCAAAACCCACGATACCCTAGTTAGAAACCCACGACACCCTAGTTCCAAACCCATGACACCCTAGTTCATAACCCACGACACCCTATTTCAAAACCCACGACACCCTAGTTCAACACCTTAAGACAAAGCATCGGTTCAAAACCCACGATACCCTAGTTAGAAACCCACGACACCATAGTTCAAAACCCACGACACCCTAGTTCATAACTCACAACACCTATTTCAAAACCTTAAGACAAAGCATCAGTTCAAAACCCACAACACCCTATTTCAAAACCCACAACACCCTAGTTCAAAACCTTAAGACAAAGCATCAGTTCAAAACCCATGACACCCTAGTTTGAAACCCATGACACCCTAGTTCATAACCCACGATACCTTAGTTCAAAACCTTAAGACAAAGCATCAGTTCAAAACCCACGACACCATAGTTAGAAACCCACAACACCCTAGTTCAAAACCCACGACACCCTAGTTCAAAACCTTAAGACAAAGCATCAGTTCAAAACCCACGACACCCTAGTTGGAAACCTTTGGGTGTCATGGGTTATGAACTAGGGTGTCGTGAGTTTCCAACTAGGGTGTCGTGGGTTTTAACTGATGCTTTATCTTAAGGTTTTGAACTAAGGTGTCATGGGTTTTAAACTGATGCTTTGTCTTAATGTTTTAAACTAGGGTGTCGTGGGTTATGAACTAATGCTTTGTCTTAAGGTTTTGAATTAGGGTGTCATGGGTTTTGAACTAGGGTGTCGTGGGTTTTAAACCAGGGCAAGCTTTGATTGTGGTGAAAGAAGCGAGCGAGAGAGGAAGGGGAAAGAGAAGTTGGCAGGGAAGAGATGACGCTAGGGCTGATCAACGCGAACCCGATGATCCACACGAAGAAGGAGAGGGTTGCTTGCCCGAAGGATTCCCACACCGAAGACGCCGTCGATGCCCTCGACGTCTTTGGTATTCTTACTCCGATGATCTATTCATCTCTTCTGATAAAATGAATTGAAGGGAAAGGACATTTTTGTCTGCACACCAATGATGAAAGTCTGAACGATTTTTAATGAATTTACGATTAAAAAGTAACATTATTCCCTTGCTATTCTGTTTCATCGTGTCAGACCATATGAAATCCATATGAACTAATAAAACAAAGCAATACAATCCACGTAGAACTTGGTACACCGAGGACAATGTACAAATTATTCTACGATAAAAGCGATGTGTAGAAAGTTTTTTTTTTTTAAAAAATTAATTAAAAAAAGGAGCAGCCTTAGGAAACATGCCAGGGTAGGCTCAAGAGCAGTCCGATCCACAATTATGGCCCGACCCTTAATTATAGTCGGGTCCAACCATGGGTCAAAAATGACCTGAACCTGTCTAAGCCCAGCTCCCACAATTATATCTACTAATTATATATATATATATATACTCAGCGGGTTAGTTAGAATCATGTCATGCTAGGATTTTTGGGGTGGGTTCAAAGCAGTATTTTGAAAATCGGGTCGATCGATTCAAAAATTAATCATCAATCCGATCTAATTTTATTATTAAAATTAATTTTTATATAATCCGATAAAAATAAAAAAATCTATTAAATCAATCAAATTTCAAGTGATCCACTCCGATTTTTAAATTTTTAAATTTTTTATTTAAATTATATTTATATTTTATTTTATATTATTAAATTAAAATTTAATTATAATATTATTCGATCCGATCAAATCGGTTCGTTCGATCAAACTAATTGATCCACAATCCAAATGTTAAATTAGTCCAATTTTCAAAACATTTGTTCAGAGTTATCGAAATAAGATCAGGGTGACGATCAAATATCTCTTTTCGAAAAACCAATAATAGTGTAACCCAAATTGACCACGAGAGAAGAACAACGCTGTGGACCTTGCAAGGATGCAGGATTCCTCAAAAAGTTCAAAAATCAGGAGTTCCCTGGTCTCTCTCTCTCTCTCTCTCTCTCTCTCTGGTCTTTTGAAGCAAAGGAAGGAAACTCTACGAACATAACATGGAGCTGAAGAGAGATCATTTACATTCTGACCAAGGCGTGAGTAAGCCTTTGGATATGAGAATGACTTGGAGTTAGCAGCGTCCCCCCGGCGCCCGGATTTCATGCTGACGTTTAGATTGCACCCTGTTGAACCGAAGAACCTGGCACATAAAAAACCAGGAACCGAATTTATCATCTTGAGTAAATGAGATGGTGTAAGAAAAGCACCCCACCAAGAACAGGGATGTACATTTAGCTCCGTCGACCAAAATATGCTTCCATTATACTCATTTTGTACACATGAAGTCTCCGTATAACTCGACGATATTGATCGGTAGAATAATGATCTGCAAGGAAGATTTCCTTTATTATGTCACACATGTCATACATTATGTTCAATAATTATCTCACTTAAACCTTACATTCCATAGTCCAGTCACCATAACATCAAATCAGTACTCTAACCAAAATTGCATTCCACACACTTGGGGGGGTGCAAGAAAACCAGCCAAACCACAAAACCAATCCAATCTATGATTTTGGTTTGGTTTAAATCAGTTTGTTTTGGTCCTTCAGTTTGATTTCGATTTAAAAATTTCTAAAACCGAAACAATTAGTTCAGCTTTGGTTTGGATTTTAAAAACCTAATACAAACCAAACCGAATTGAACCATGTGTATATATATATAGGTTCTCAATTTGTATTATAGTTAAAATTAAGTTAATATATACACGTGAATAATTATGTTATATAAAAGTTATGCTCTTTCTCATTATGAATAACGAGGTTGCCATTTAACCACATAAAATTTGCTATGAAAACTAATCTAATGGTTATTTAAAGTAGGAATATACAAACCGATAAACTAAACCAAAATCAAACTGAATTTCTTGGTTTAGTTCAGTTCGATTCAATTTACAGGAAGAATTGGTTTGATTTTGGTTTCAATTTTAAGAAACCAGCTCAAAACAGTTTGGTTCTAAAAATATCTCTAAACCAATCTGACCCGACTCTTACACACCCCGAAATTCCAAATTAAATAAATAATTCCTGTTATAAATTCAAATACACGCTATTAAAGAAATTAAAAAACCTACATTCTTCAATGTTTTGATCTAACAATAGTCGTCTAAACAAAATTGATGATGTAGTAGCTATCTTGAAAACACTATTAAAGCTAGCATGTTTCAACTTTACCATCAAACCACTCAAAAGCCAATACCCTTGATTCAAAAACTAATAGTTTCTAAATATACTTGCTTCTGTATCACGCTACAATATTAAAAAAAAAAGTGCTGGATCTTTGTAAGTATGTTATTTATAAATGTTCAACCGAACATGTTCCTGAGTTATTATGCAAAGCCAGAATATCATGACACTAAGGTAGTGTTTGATAGGAAAAATATTATCCATGGATAAGTGTACGGGATAGAGTTTGTTCCCTGGCTATCCCTAGGGATATTCCTTGGCTATCCCATTGATTATATCAAATGCAAAAAGGTAAATCCATAGGATAACTTTTTTTTACTCTTATTTGAAGGGATAACCAGCTATTCCTGCATTTTCTAGGGAATAAATTGAGGGGATATCCCATGGTTAACCATGTTTAACCATGGATTATCCCTTTGGTTAACTTTATTCCCAGCTATTCCTTACAGTTATGGCTTTTGGGAATAAGAGGGGATATCCAGGGAATATCCCCTCTTATCCCTATTTCAAACACTACCTAAGAAAACCAAGGGTTCAACTTGGTAAAATAGGCCCACATATAAGTCTTTTCTTTCAATGCCATATGTAGTAAGTTAACAGGCCATCTCGATATGGTCACCAAGTGCACAGTTGAATGAGATTCACCCTCTCCACCATCAATGATCTTGATTTCATTCAAAAGAGAACAAATCCTAAAGAACCATATAGGCCTTTGAATGAGCAGCAAAATTGCAAGATTTTCACAATCAAAAACTCATCAAAATATATTTTATACACCATTTTTCCAATGTTCCTTGTTAAAAGTTAGAATGGTATTTTAGTTATTAATTCCCCAGAAACATACAGATTTATTACCAAAAATATTGTATAAAGTAATACACCAACCATCAAAAGCTTCAATTTTAAACCTCCAACATGCAACTTTCTTGGCCTCATTTTGTTTGAACTTATCCAAGTCTGATGCTAAATCATCTGTCACTCTTCTCTATAATAAACTAACTAATTAGATATGTCCATTAACCTCAACCGTTATATTAAAAGTAAAAATCCTTAAGCATGTAGGTTCAAACTGATTAAAGCCTTAATTCTTCAAATACAGATTCATATCGCATCTCTTTATGGATTAAAATAATATCTTTCACATGTATTTGTTATCAAGGTCTTTGCTAAGGAGTTGATAGGAGTGCGCTAGTAAAGCTATTCCCAAAACTAAAAGCCCTTGTGATACAAGCCAGAGTAAGAATGTGGATTCTATCATCAATTAACTCCCTAATCCCTACAAGAAGTAGCACGGATCACAAACCTGTTATTCAATACAGATTGTGACAAAAGAAGTATGCAGTAAACTTTAATCTTTTTCACCATATCAAATTATCATTCAAGGAGGCAGAGCCCAACAAAACAATGACAGGTATGCTAAAACAAAAGCTCAGCATACCAGAGAACATAAAAAGCTGACAAATTCTCCTTCTTGTTGAACATAAATATTAACTTGTGTTCATATTAAGCCCTCCACTCCAGTTTCATAATAGAGAAAAATGAGGCCATTTCAATTTAATATAATTGACTCATTTAAAAAAAAAAGTAAAAATTCTTCTCCTAGCCTGGACATAGTTTAAAGAAGTGACTCGCTCTGTTCACCAACTTTCTACATGACTTCACAGCCATTCATGCTATAGCTCTCCTTTGAAACACTTCAAAACTGTGAACAATTCCCACTCCACATATGATGAGACACAAATAGCATTGTGCTGCAACAAGTCCATACTACATTGCCTATAAATAATATCTATCTTATGTTACAGATATATATCACAAGATACCTGCATCCCAAGAAATTAAATCCTTTGGAGTACTTTAAGATCTCTACTATAATTAGAGAGGTAAAGATAATACTCATCTATGTCCTAGACTGTTGTAAAATAAGATCTCTGTATTCCAACAAACCAAATCCTCCAAAGTAATTTGAAATGTCTACTAGAATGATAGAGGTAAATATAATAAAGCAATCATCCAGATATTCCAAAATTTTCAAAATATCATAAACCAAGTACCATATCCCATGGATCATCATATACCAAACAACAGCAACAACAATCTGATACAATCTTTAAACCCTAAAAATATATAGAAGGACCTAATTTGATATTTCTACTAGAATGATAGAGGTAAATATAATAAAGCAATCATCCGGATATTCCAAAAAACCAAGTACCATATCCCACGGATCAACATACACCAAACAACAACAACAACAATCTGATCCAATATTTAAAACCTAAAAATATATAGAAGGAGCGATCCCCCTTCAAGAACACATAGATGATAATATTCATCTATGTCGCAGATATTATATCTTCAAGAACATTTAGATTTCTGCTATAATTAGAGAGGTAAAGATACTATTCATCCATATCGCAGAATGCTGTAAAACAAGATCTCTGCATTCCAAGAAACCAAATCCTCCGAAGTAATTTGAAATTTCTACTAGAATGATAGAGGTAAATATAATAAAGCAATCATCCAGATATTCCAAAATTTTCAAAATATCATAAACCAAGTACCATATCCCACGGATCATCATACCAAACAACAACAACAACAATCTGATCCAATCTTTAAAACCTAAAAATATATAGAAGGACCTAATTGATATTTCTACTAGAATGATAGAGGTAAATATAATAAAGCAATCATCCGGATATTCCAAAATGTTCAAAATATCATAAACCAAGTACCATATCCCACGGATCATCATACACCAAACAACAACAACAACAACAATCTGATGCAATCTTTAAAACCTAAAAAATATAGAAGGAGTGATCCCCCTTCAAGAACACTTAGATGATATATTCATCTATGTTGCAGATATTATATCTTCAAGAACACTTAGATTTCTTCTATAATTAGAGAGGTAAAGATAATATTCATCTATATCGCAATCTTTAAAACCAAGATATTCTGAATTCCAAGATTTGATGCTCTAGAATGATAGAGGTAAATATAATAAAGCAATCATCCGGATATTCCAAAATGTTCAAAATATCATAAACCAAGTACCATATCCCACGGATCATCATACACCAAACAACAACAACAACAACAATCTGATGCAATCTTTAAAACCTAAAAAATATAGAAGGAGTGATCCCCCTTCAAGAACACTTAGATGATAATATTCATCTATGTTGCAGATATTATATCTTCAAGAACACTTAGATTTCTTCTATAATTAGAGAGGTAAAGATAATATTCATCTATATCGCAGAATGGCGTAAAACAAGATCTCTGCATTCCAAGAAACCAAATGCTCCGAAGTACTTTGATAGTTCTACTAGAATCATAGAGATAAATAAAATAAAAGAATCATTCAGACATTCCAAAATGTTCAAAATGTCATAAACCAGCACCATATCCCACCATCATCATCATATACCAAACAACAACAACAACAACAATCAGATGCAATCTTTAAAACCTAAAAATATATAGAAAGATCGATCCCTCCTCGAGAGCACTTAGATGATAACAAAATCCTCAACCAATGCAATATCCATTACAACCAGATCAAGATTCCAGTTAGCAGAACAAGAGACAATACCATCATCATATTATTCTAAGGAGAAGATCAGTCAAGCAGGCGAAGAGTTCGAGCTTTCCTCACCGGTGGTGGTCGGGGGAGCAGTCTCCTCCGCGGCGCTTGCGCGCCGGAAGGAGAAGGAGAGGCCGCAGGGGCGGAACCGGTGGCAGTGGGCGCTTGCGCGCCGAAGGAGAAGTAGAGGCCGCAGGGCGGAACCGGTGGCAGCAAGCGCTTGCGCGCCGGAAGGAGAAGGAGAGGCTGCAGGGGCGGAACCGGTGGCAGTGGGTGCAAGCGCCCTGAATGTCTCGAGCACCCGCTTGCTGATCTCCTTGGAGTAGATCATAGTTTTGGCCCAGTCCTCCACAGGGTTGGCGTTGCCACCGCCGGCAGAGGCGGAAGCGGCGACGGCAGCGAAGATATCCTCCTCGATTCTGCGGGCGGCGTCCGCAGCAGCGGAGGTGGACAAGCAGCCGTATCGCTTGGAGAGGATGGATTCGGACGTGAATTTATCGACGAGGCGCTGGATCACCGCCTCCCGGGTCCGCTGCGAGGGGGGCCAGATATTGAGGGAGACAGAGGGCAAGAAGCCCGCCGCCGGCGCCTTGGCTTTGCCGGGGTTCTCCTCCGCCTCTTTCGGGAGCTCTCCGCCGCCTTGGAACTTCGTCTCTTCACCCTCTTCCGCCATGGCCGAGAGTTTCCTCTCCTTCTTGCGTTCGAAGAGGAGCGGTGGCTGGTTTTAAATAAGGGTGAAAGTCGATGGGAAAGATCCGTCCGGATCTACCGTCATCTGTCATAAAATTTATTTTTTTAATTACACTTAATTTTACATTAACATTTCACATCTATATCTATTTAAAATTAATATAAAAAATTACAGTAAAATTCCGTACGTAAAGTTTGGCATATTTGCATATTATTTTTTTAATAATATTTTTTTTTTTTGGGGTAGGCAAGGCCTCTTCCGTCCACTTCGATCGCATCGTTAGCAAGTGGCAGTCATATAACGATAAAAATTTGAAGTAATACTTTACTTATTTCTGAAACATAATTTTAAAAATAAAAATTTTTATTATGATCAAAAAATATATATTGATGCGGAATAAAAATATTATCACATCAATCGACAGGCATGACAGATGGTAAAACCCTTCTTTGAATTTTGATTTGTTAGCTATCGTAATCAGAAAGAATAAGCCCATCTCGTACCTTTGCAAAGCCTAGCCATTTTTATACCTCGATAGGACCGAGCCTTCCCTTTAATATGAGCATCCTTACTGCTTCAAATCACATCAGATATCATATGAACCATTCCGATCAGAGAGATTTCATAGCAAGCTTCCTAAAATGGAAATGAAAGCTAAATATAGCACTTCATAATCAACGAGGGCCTTATCCGATTCCAACTTCCAAAAATATGCCAAAAAAATTAGGTAACTACTTCATCTTGGCAATCTTGGCAGCTCATAAATGCTAAGTCTCACTTAAAGGTAATTCTAAGCCCCAATATGAAGAATCTTCTCCTTCGTATCTATTTGATGAGAATATCTATTAACTTAGTCATCAGAGGGTTTTCCGCAGGGACCACCCTTGTGCTTCCTGCATGAGGACTATCTTGCAGGTCTACCTATATGAGAGAGCATACTCGGATCCTGACGTGCACTGTCCCCAAGCCGGAGAACAAAAATTGGCAGCAACAGATTGACGCTAAAGGAAGGGCCCCAAGTCCCTCTGAAAACTTGAAATTAAGGAGAAAAGGTTCAGGCAAGAAGGACACATCCTCAATGGCCAATCGCAAGAGAGCAACCACTGATGCTTAGATCAAGCTACTTCCTAGAGGCCTGATCCCACACCCCGCACAACGTCCTCACAACAGCCATCGCAGCCTGATGCTCCTCTATCGCTCGCAGCCCGATCATCCAAGACCAGTTTGGTACACCAATCCAACAAGTTCAAGCTCTAATGTAGTTGGTGCTGGGCCTCCATGGAGTCCCTCCACTAATTGTGCATGCTCTATAGTACTTTAGTGGTGTAGCTGCCCTAGTTCAACCGACAACTCCTCCACCCAACCCACTTGAAGCCACAAGCCATCCATGATAGCTCGACCATGAAGAAGAAGTGGAACCTGCACCGTAGAAAGGCGAAGATAGGAGTTTCCATCGGTCCCATCGAGCTCGCTCCCTGTCTCCAATCTTCTCGTGCCATAATTTGACGTCGTGGCCACGATCTCCCCACCCAACCTTCCTAACTGTTCGGAATTTTCTCCCCACCCAACCTCCCCAACTGTTCAGAATGAGGAGGTAGAGCGGCAACTCCAAGAGATGCGCCAAGAAATAGATACCATCAAGTACGCATCACATCCTCAATCCTAAGTGTAGCAGGGTCCACCCTTTACTATAGAATAATGAAGGAAGTGGTCCCACTACAAGAAAATACAGATAAGCGACACCAATTTAGCGACGCATTTTTGCGTCACTAAATTGTGACCAAATTGTGACAACTCACCGAGAAAAACAAATAGTGACGCTATTAGCGATGCAAAAAAATGCGTCGCTAAATAGCAACGCAAAAAAAATGCATCGTTAAATAGCAACGCATTAGCGACGCAAAAACTTAGAAAATTAAAAAATTGTTAATATAGCGATGCAATCATTGTGTCGCATATGCCAAAAAATTAAAAAAATTAATTTTAATTTGGCGACGCAATAATGCGTCGCTATATTGCGACGCAACATATGCGTCGCTAAATAGCGATGCAAAAACCCAAAAAATTAAAATAAAATCGTTAATATAGCAACGCAATGATTGTGTCGCTATTTAGCGACGCATTAGCAATGCATATGCCAAAAAATAATTAAAAAATTAATTTTTAATTTAGTGATGCAATAATGCGTCGCTATGTTGCGACACAATATATGCGTCGTGAAATAGCGATACATTAGCGACGCAAAAACCTAGAAAATTAAAAAAAATCGTTAATATAGCGACGCAATGAGCGATGCATTAGCGACGCGTATGCCAAAAAAAACTAAAATTTTTAATTTTTAATTTAGCGACGTAATAATGCGTCGCTATATTGCGACATATATGCATCGCTAAATTGCAACGCATTAGCGACACAAAAACCTAGAAAATTAAAAAAAATTGTTAATATAGCGACGCAATGATTGCGTCGCTATTTAGCGATGCATATGCTAAAAAGAATTAAAAAAATTAATTTTTAATTTAGCGACGCAATATTGCGTCGCAATAGCGACGCATTATATGCGCGCTAATAGCGACACAAAAATTCAGAAAATTAAAAAAACTGTTAATATAGCAACGCAATGATTGCGTCGCTATTTAGCGACACATTAGCGATGAATATGCAAAAAAAATTAAAAAAAATTAATTTTTAATTTAGCGATCAATATTGCGTCACAATATAGCGACGCATTATATGCGTTGTAAATAGCGACGCATTAGTGACGCAAAAATCTAAAAAATTAAAAAAATCGTTAATATAGCGACGCAATGAATGCATCGGTATTTAGGGATGCATTAGCGACGCATATGCCAAAAAATTAAAAAAAATTAATTTTAAATTTAACGACGCATTAGCAATGCAAAAACCCAGAAAATTAAAAAAAATCATTAATTGCTATTTAGCGACGCATATGCCAAAAAATAAAAAAAAATTAATTTTTAATTTAGCGATGCAATAATGCGTCGCTATTTAGGGACGCATATATCCAACCGTCGGATCATTGCCGATCAGATGGATCATGGATCGGGATCATGGATTGGATCGATCGCAACCATCGAATATCGTCGTCGATCAGATGGATTGCAATGGTCCGATCGATCATCGCCGATCGAGATCATGGCTTGGATCGATCGCAAACATCGGATCACCACCGATCAGATGGATTGCAATAATCTGATCGATCATCGCTGATCAGGATCATGGATTGGATCGATCGCAACCGTCGGATATCATCACCGATCGGATGGATCGCAACCGTCGGATCGATCATCGTCGATTGGGATCATGGCTTGGATCAATCGCAACCATTGGATCGTCTTCGATCTGATGGATCGCAACGATCGAATCGATGATTCCCAATCGGGATCATGGCTTGGATCGATCGCAACCGTTGGATCCTCTCCGATCGAATGGATCGCAACGGTCGGATCGATGATTCTCGATCGGGATCATGGCTTGGATCGATGTAACCATCGAATCCTCTCCGATCGATGAATCATAATTGTCGGATCGATGATCGCTGATCGAGATCATGGCTTGGATCAATCGCAATCGTCGGATCATCACCGATTGGATGGATTGCAATGTCCGATCGGTCATTGCCGATCAGGATCATGGATTGGATTGATCACAACCGTTGGATCATCTCCGATCGGATTGATCACAACCATCGGATCGATGATCGCCGATCGAGATCATAGCTTGGAACGATCGTAACTGTCGGATTGTCTCCGATTGGATGGATCGCAATGGTGGAGATCGATCATCGCCGATCGGGATCATGGCTTGGATTGATTACAACCATCGGATCGTCGTCGATCAGATGGATCGCAACGGTCTGATCGATCATCGCCGATCGGAAACCATGGCTTGGATCGATCACAACCATCGGATTGTAGCTGATCGGTTGGATCACAACGGTCTGATCGATCATCGCTGACGAGATCATGGATTGGATCAATCGTAACCATCGGATCGTCACCGATCGGATGGATCGCAACGATCTGATCGATCATTGCCGATCGGGATCATGGATTGGATCGATCGCAACTGTCAGATCGTCTCCGATCGGATGGATTGCAATGATTGAATCGATGATTGCCGATTGGGATTATGGCTTGGATCGATCGCAACCGTTGAATCATCACCGATCAGATGGATCACAATGGTCGGTGATCGATCATCGCCGATTGAGATCATGGTTTGGATCGATCGTAACCGTTGGATCATCACCGTTTGGATGGATTACAATGGTCTGATCGATCATGGTTGATCGGGACCATGGCTTAGATAGATCGCAACCGTCGAATCATCGCCGATCGGATGGATCGCAAGGTCTGATCGATCATCGCCGATCGGGATCATGGATTGAATCGATCGCAACCATTGGATCATCACCGATCGGATGGATTGCAATGGTCTGATTGATCATCGCCGATCGGGATCATAGATTGGATCGATGCAATCATTGGATCATCTCCGATCGGATGGATCGCAATGGTCGGATCGATGATCGCCGATCGGGATCATGGCTTGGATCGATCGTAACCATCGGATCCTCTCGATCGGATGAATTGCAACTGTCTGATCGATGATCGTCGATCAAGATCATGGCTTGGATCGATCGCAACCGTCGGATCATCGCCGATCGAATGGATTGCAACGGTCCGATCGATCATCGCTGATCGGGATCATGGATTGGATCGATCGCAACTGTCGGATCATCTCCATCAGATTGATCGCAACCATTGGATCGATGATCGTTGATGGGATCATGGCTTGATCGATCGCAACCGTCGGGTCTCCGATCAGATGGATCGCAACGGTCGAAGATCGATCATCGTTGATCGGAATCATGGCTTGGATCGATCGCAACCATCAAATCGTCGCCGATCGGATGGATCGCAATGGTCGGAGATCGATCATCGCCGATCGGGATCATGGCTTGGATCGATCACAACCGTCGGATCATCTCTGATCGAAATGATCGCAACCATTGGATCGATGATCGCCGATCGGGATCTTGGCTTGGATCGATCGCAACCATCGGATCATCTCCGATCGATGGATCACAACGGTCGGAGATCGATCATCACCGATCGGGATCATGGCTTGGATCAATCGCAACCGTCGGATTGTCACCGATCGGATGGATCGCAATGGTCTGATCGATCATCGCCGATCGGGACCATTGCTTGGATCCATCGCAACCATCATATCGTTGCCGATCGGATGTATCGCAACGGTCTGATCGATCATCGCCGATCGGGATCATGGATTGGATCGATCGCAACCGTCGGATCATCGCCGATTGGATGGATTGCAATGGTTGGACGATCATCGCCGATCGGGATCATGGATTGGATCGATCGCAACCGTCGGATCATCTCGATCGGATTGATCGCAACCATCGGATCGATGATCGCCGATCGGGATCATAGCTTGATCGATCGCAACCGTCGGATCGCCTCCGATCGGATGGATCACAATGGTCAGAGATCGATCATCGCTGATCGGGATCATGGGTTGGATCGATCGCAACCGTCAGATCATTGCGATCAGATGGATCGCAACGGTCTGATCGATTATCGCCGATCGAGACCATGGCTTGGATCGATCGCAACCGGATCGTCACCGATCGTATGGATCGCAATGGTCTGATCGATCATCGTCGATCGGTACCATGGATTGGATCGATCGCAACCGTCAGATTGTTGCCGATTAGATTGATCGCAACGGTCGGATTGATTATCGCCGATCGGGATCATGGCTTGGATCGATCGCAACCGTCGGATCAAAAATTAAATATATCAATATATTAAATTATCATTTTGTAATATTAAATATAACAACTATAAAATTACTTAATAAAATTAATATTATTAAATTAATTTATTAAAATATTTAGCGACGTATTCAATATGCGTCGCAATATTGCGACGCATATACAATGCATCGCAATATTGCGATGCAAATATATTGCATGTAGGGAGAAACAATCCCCGAGGCATGCATATTTTAAAAAAATTTGATAACAATTATTATTGCAAAATTTTAAAGATTACATACTAATCTATCTAACATGCATCAAGATCATATATTTGCCTTGTATATAGGATCGATTGATCCAAAATATGCATATAAATAAAAATATCAAGATCATATCTTGATCTTCAAGATGACTAGTCATACTACTTATCTGAAGCCTGCCTTAAGATCTAGGGATCAATCGCTTACCTTAAGAACAGTAGGTAAATCCTTATTGCTCTGCAGCCATTCAATCGTCCGGTCTCTAGTATCGTCCACGCGAAGCCCCGAATGATTGGATTTCCGGAAGTGCTAGCTCACGGAAAAAATAGCTTTGCTGATCTTGAATCCTCCACTTGAATCTTCCTCTAAGATCCACCACGCTTTCGCTAACACCAGAATCACCAGAATTTTATTCTAACCTTTTTAGAATTACAATCCACGACATATCGTGTTTGTTGTTCTGTGTTTTCTGGTGAGGGAATGCCCTCTATTTATAGTCTCAATTTAGCCTTAACATTGAATTCTGACATTAAGAATTCCGTCGTTTGGTAAAAGCGAAGAGACGCCGAAGGCGCGGCGCTTGGTTAATTCCGATGCTCGACAAAAACCAAGGAGACACGGTGTTTGGTTTAATTCTGACGTTCGATGAAAACCAAAGAGACGTGGCTAAATCCGACGTTCGGGTGAAAATTAATGTTAGGCATTAAACTCTACATGAGAATTTAATCTCTCATGAGATGAGATTTTAGCCATCTCATCATATGAGATCCTTATGCGAGAGGTTTGGGTTCAGGTGGATGGTTTAATCTGATTTAAATTTATTTGACTGAACCCACATAGATCATGGTCCAAGCCCAATCAAATTTGGCTAGTCCTGAATCTATTTAAATCCAAATCAAGTCTAATTTCAAATCAATATTTGAAATTGACTAGTTTTCTAATAGACTTAAACCAAATTGAATCTTATTCACTTGTACTTAACCCAATTGAGATAATTCAATCAATCAAATTGATTAATTAAATCATATACGATTCTCAATCGTTGATCAGCAAACAGATCATCCTAGGAAACTTCTATGCGTGTGACTCTCTAGGTTCGAACCTAAGCCGGTAGCATAGAAATAACTTTCTATACCAATCGATGTGCCCATCTAGCAATGGAACCCAACGTCCGAATAGGTCGAAGAGTTGCCGAGCAAACTCCAAGAACCCTAAGAAACAGTTACCGTATAATTCATCCTCTTGACCACAAATGCTAAGGATGGCTTAAGAGCCTGTCAACTCTAAATAGCAAATCCATAAAGTGATTTCACTTTAGTGATCATGTGACTTTCACATGAAGTGCCTTGGCCAAGGTCTTGCTAAATTAAAACACAAGCATTTCTTCTTTTAATGGGATAGGTCAAATTCCATCTTGATCCACAACTGACTACCACAAGTACTTGACTGCACCCAGTAACCTTTCGTAGCTGGATTAGAAATCCAGGTGGTCCAGCACCTAAGTACAATGAGTTGCTTGTAAGCCACTGATTGTGATCTTCAGGTCTGAAGGATACTTATACCTATATCTTCTCGGATTAACTCTTGACAGTAGAGTATCCGGAAATGAGTCACGTTCGGTGAAAATGTACTCCTACACTTCCACCTGTATGTCATACTAGTGTCTCTACACTCCTTGGTTAAGAGAACAACCAACAATATGATATACAACGTCCTATAATTGATAGTATATGGCACTGTCATAGTATATCATTTGGTCACGAACTTTTTTAAGGACCTTCAAAGATAAATCCTCCTTTATCGTGAAGGAAGATCCTGAGGGCTTCATTACTATTAGGAGTTTAAGAAGATGTTCTTGTAATGAATAAACTGCCAAATAACTTTTTTAATATATCAATTATATATAATTTACATTAACACAATCATCAAATGATTGGCTTTAGCATACATTCCCAACAAACTCCCACTTAGCCTAAAGCCACTCATTACAGTATCTAATACCCATCTTCAACTTATAGTTGTCAAACTACTTGATGCTGAGTGCTTTAGTAAATAGGTCACCTAGGTTTTCCTTTCCATCAATCTTCTGAAGATTTATGTCACCTCGGTCTCTCTCGTATAAGATGAAACCCGGCGCAGTATGTGCTCGGTGCGCTGATGTGCTCTTGGTTCCTTTGCTTGAGCTATGGCACCAGTGTTGTCACTGTACAACAGGACTGGTCCATCTATGGAAGTGTCACTCCAGCTCGGAGATGAACTTTCACAGCTACATAGCTTCTTTCGCAGCATCTGATGCAGTGATGTACTCTACCTCGCACCGAATCTGCCACTGTAGTTGCTTAAACTTTTCCAGCAAACAGCTCCACCATTCAGGATAAACATGAAACCCGACACTTTTGTTATCATCATGATCTGATTGGAAACTGGAATCAGTATATCCAACAAGTTTCAAATCGGACTCTCCATAGGCTAACCACTGGTCCTTAGTATTTCTCAAATACTTAAGGATTGTCTTAAAAACTTGACAATGTTTTTCTTCTGGATCATATTGGTATCTACTCACTACTCCTAGTGAGTATGCCACATCTGGTCTTGTACATGTCATGTGTACATAATCGATCCTACTGCCGAAGCATATGGAATTCGACTCATACGTTCTCTTTCATTAGGAGTTATCGGATAATCCTTCTTAGAAAGATGAATTCCATGGCCTATCGGAAGATAGCCTTTCTTAGAATTCTCAATGCTAAACCTCTTTAGCACTGTGTCAATGTACGTATATTGGGATAAACCAAGCATCCTATTAGATCTATCTCTATAGATCTTCATCCCTAGGATGTATGATGCTTCTCTCAGATCTTTCATGGAGAATGTGATGATAACCCATGTCTTTATTCCTTTTAATGCAGGGATATCATTCCTGATTAAGAGAATCATCCACATATAATACAAGAATACAATACAGAATCGTTAGCCCATTTATAAATGCAAGGTTCTTCTTATTTTTAATAAAGCCATAAGATTTGATCACTTTATCAAATCGTATGTTCCAACTCCTAGATGCTTGCTTAAGTCCATAAATAGACTTTGTAGCCTGCACACTTTAGACTCGTCTTCAGATATAAAACCTTCAGGCTGTATCATATACACCTGTTCTTCTAAATCACCATTTAGAAAGAGGTTTTAACATCCATATGCCAAATCTCATAATCGAAGTGTGTGCTGCTAGCTAGCATAATCCGAATGGATTTCAGCATTGCCACAGGAGAAAACGTTTCGTCATAGTCAATACCATAACATTGACGATATCCCTTGGCAACCAGACGTGCTTTATAGGTATCTACCTTTCCGTTTGTGCCTCTTTTCCTCTTGAAAACCTACTTACACCCATGGGTTTTATCCCTTCGGGTGGGTCAACTAATGTCCATACATTATTGTTCTTCATGGAGTCAAGTTCGGATTTCATGGCCTCAAGCCATTTATTAGCGTCGGTCCTTTGTATAGCATCCATATAGGTGATTGGATACTCGTTGTTCTCATCGAGTTCAATAGGATCATCATTCTGGACTAAGAAACCTAAGTATCTGTCCGGTTGATGTGGTACTCTACCAGATCGCCTTAATGGTGCATCTAAAATGGGTTTTGAGTTTGATCTAATCAACTCAGATTCTAAGGGTTCACTGGTTTTTGTTGTTCCTTCTACTTGATGAACTTCCTCAAGTTCAACATTAGAGCTATTTGTTCCTTCACTAAGGAACTCCTTTTCAAGAAAAAACTACTCTATTACTAATGAACAATTTTTGTTCTTCAGTATTGTAGAAGTAATATCCTTTGGTCTCTTTCGGATAGCCGATAAAAAAACATTTGTCAGATTTGGGTTCAAGTTTGTCTGATTTTGCATGTTTCACATAAGCCGGACACCCCCAGACTCTCAGATAGGTAATAACCGGTTTATGTCCATACCACATCTCATGTGGAGTTTTAGAAACAGACTTACTTGGAACCTTATTAAGAATATGACAAGCTGATTCTAATGCGTATCCCCAAAATGATATTGGCAAGCTTGCAAAACCCATCATGGACCGAACCATGTCTAACAGAGTTCGATTCCTTCTTTCCGACACACCGTTATGTTGCGGTGTTCCAGGAGGAGTCCATTGGGAGAGAATCCCATTCTCCTTTAAATATGTCACAAATTCATTGGAAAGGTATTCGCCTCCTCGATCTGATCGAAGGGTCTTAATACATTTTCCTGTTTGTTTTTCTACTTCTTTATGATATAGTTTGAACATTTCAAACGATTCAGATTTATGTCGCATAAGATAGACATAACCGAACCTAGAAAGGTCGTCTGTAAAAGTAATGAAGTAGTAGTATCCACCTTTGGCACAAGTGCTCATTGGTCCACATACATCAGTATGTACTAGACCCAATAGCTCTTTGGCTCTTTCACCTTTTCCAGTAAAAGATGACTTGGTCATTTTACCAAGAAGACATGATTCACAGGTAGTTAATGATTCACAATCATCAACTCGAAGGATGCCCTCCTGAGTTAACCTGTTTAATCTGTTCTTGTTGATATGACCCAGCCGATGGTGCCAAAGATAAATATCTGTGACATCAGTTGTTCTAGGGCGCTTACTTGATTTGTACACTACATTCACAGGCTGTGATAATATATAAATGCCATTAGATAAATGCCCAGTCATTACAGTGACTCCATTCATAATGATATTCAAAGTAACATCCTTTATTGAAATTTCATAATTATTTTTGGCCAGAAGGCCTACAGAAATTACGTTCAATAAGAACGTTGGGCAAAAATGACAATCATTTAGTATAATGACATTTCTATTGAAAACTATTTCAAGAACTCCTAATGCCAGTACTGGAACTAATCTTCCATCGCCGACATTTAGGAATCTTTCATTGTCCTCAAATCTTCTGGTGACCTGTAGTCCCTGCAATGAATTGCAAATGTTAAAAGGACTCCCGGTATCCAATACCCAGGTCTGATTATCATATATAGAAAAATTACAAGGTGTTATCATATAAATACCTTGTTGAGCAACATCTTGCTCCTTTTTCTTCTTTGGCCTGTTTGGATCAAGTGTGGCAATGTAAAGAGGACAGTTCCTCTTCCAGTGCCCTTGCATCTTGCAGTGAAAGCATTCAGCTTGACTTTTATCAACTTTCTTCTTCTGCATCTGACCCCTTATAGATGTCCTAGCATGTTGCACCCTTTTATTATTCTTTTTCTTCTTCCCTTTCCCAAAGGGTTTACGCCCTACCTTAGATCCTTCAACCACATTAACCAAACCCTTAGAGAGCTGGTTATCCTTCTCAAAGTTCTGTAACAACCCCAACAAACCGTGGTAGTTGACTGCAGGCTTTGTCATTCGAAAATGAGTAAGGAAAGGTCGGAAGGATGGAGGCAAGGAATTCAGGATCGCATCTTTTCCCAACTGCTCATGTAAGGGAAAGCCGAGCTTGCTTAGGAGTTCTATCTTCTCGATCATGTACAATACATGATCAGTGACAGGAGATCCATCTCTCATTCGAGCATTGAAAATAGCACAACTAGTCTTGTGCCTTTCAACATCGTCGGGTGTGCCGAAAGATTCATTCAACGCTTGAATGATTTCTTCTGGCTGAGCATTCTCGAACCGGCGACCGAATTCATCGTTCATTGCTGCTAGCATGATACAACGCACGCTAGTTCTATCATTGAGCCACTTCTGATAAGTGTCTCTCTCAGAACTTTGGGTGTTTGCATCAGGTATCTTTGGTGCAGGATTATTCAAAATATATAGAATCCTCTCATGCTCAAGGATGATCTTAAGTTTTCTGAACTAGCTATTGAAATTGGAACCATTCAACTTGTCACTATCCAATAGGGACCTTAATGATAAATTAGTGGCCATTTTCTGCATAAGGAAAAACTAAAGTTTATTAGTATATAAATTGATTCAGTCTAAAGACTTGGACTTTAGTCTAAAGATTCTCCCACTATTTTGTTCAAATTGGCAGCCTCTACACCCCAAT
Source organism: Calamus simplicifolius (assembly GCA_900491605.1). Taxonomy (NCBI): domain Eukaryota; kingdom Viridiplantae; phylum Streptophyta; class Magnoliopsida; order Arecales; family Arecaceae; genus Calamus; species Calamus simplicifolius. Next base: position 498,802 of record UESW01004973.1, on the reverse strand, counting down.
TGAAGAATTATTCTTAATTCTTTAGCGGGTACTAAGATCTACATAAACTACATACAGGCCCAAGTGAAGCTTGGCTAACCCATATGCATCTAAGAGTAGGTTTAAAACCAATTGTTTCCCCAAACAATTCTTAGTGTTCAGTTTTGCCTCATATACCTCCTCAGCAGGCATGAAGTGCCCCCAGTTCTGATTAGGTCCAACTATTAAATGATATAATAAGTGTTATCTATCAATAGACAACCAAGCCCGAATGAAGCTCGGCTCACCTGACTGTTTATTTAATAGTTATGCTGACTTATCATATAATGAATGATAATTTCGATGGTTGACAAGCACCAGGCATAGAGTGCCTCCAATGATTATCAAGACATCGGACTTATTATCACCCACCTTAATGGGAGGCTATGATCTAGTTATCATATAACTATTTCATTTTAAGGACCTAATAATTTTAGAAGATTTTAATAATATGAAGATAAATTGACTAATCAAGTTCTCCCATTGAATCTATGAAATCGGTAGAATGAAACAAAATTAAGTCAGGTTAAGTGACACCTAAATTGGTCAGACTGATTTTCTTACAGGCATGGGTCAACCCGAATTAGGTAAATGATCTGAATCATAAATGGTTCACCACATTGACCAGGTGAGTGAGATCGATGGGAGGGATATGCCATTAACTCGTTAAAGATGCATCAATACGAGTAGCTCCCAATTAAAAACCATTCGATCGTTGATCCTAGAGCAACTTGCCAACCCACCTTGACATCATATGGTTAACCAATTCTGATTTGACCATCTAAGAGATTCATGCTCAACCACGGAGCCTAATCTACTTCCATTTGGTTTAATCAAAGAGAAGGACATGATCAACTATAACTATTATTTGATTTAGAGTATTCTTAACCTAATCTAATTAGATTTGATCAAATACTCTTACAGTCCAGTTGATTTAAACCTTAGGGTCTAACCCTTTATGGACCCGATTTAGCTAACCCAAAGGATTAAATATATTTCATGTTTACATGTCATATATTTCAATCAAGCATCATATGTATTATGTTACTACTCATAATTCCTATATTTAGATCATCTAAAGAGATTATGAATTAACATTTGACATTCAAATTAGACTCTCATAAATATTTGTATGTTTCATAACATAGACATCATGCCATCATATATCATATCTATGTTTATACTAAACATGCAAATATCATGTTTTATATAACATCAACATGTATCAAATATAAAATATATTTTGAGAGTTTGTGTAATCAGTATTTGAAACCAAAGATCAATTTAAATTATCACGGCAATATGTCATAGAATACCTTGTTGAATGGGTAATTTGGATTTTCAATCCATCTATGATTGAATAGACCTGAGATTTGTTTTAGCCTTGATTACACAATTAATAGGAGCATTAATTTACATGCAATAAATTAGATCAATACGAAACCATCGCTTTGATACCATTTATAAGAAGAAACAATCCCCGAGGCATGCATATTTTAAAAATTGATAACAATTCATTGCGGAATTTTAAAGATTACATACTAATCTATCTAACATGCATCAAGATCATATCTTTGCCTTGTATATAGGATCGATTGATCCAAAATATGCATATAAATAAAAATATCAAGATCATATCTTGATCTTCAAGATGAAGTCATACTACTTATCTTGAAGCCTGCCTTAAGATCTAGGGATCAAATCACTTACCTTAAGAACAGTAGGTAAATCCTTTTGCTCTGCAGCCGTTCAATCGTCCGGCCTCTAGTATCGTCCACGCGAAGCCCCGAATGATCGGATTTCCGGGAGTGCTAGCTCGCGAAAAATAGCTTTGCTGATCTTGAATCCTCCCACTTGAATCTTCCTCTAAGATCCACCAGCTTCCGCTAACACCAGAATCACCAGGATTTTCTATTCTAACCTTTTTAGAATTACAATCCATGACATATCGTGTATTGTTGTTCTGTGTAATCTGGTGAGGGAATGCCCTCTATTTATAGTCTCAATTTAGCCTTAACATTGAATTCTGAAATTAAGAATTCCGCGTTTGGTTAATTCCGAAAAACCAAGAAGATTGTTTGGTTTAATTCCGACGTTCGGTGAAAACCAAAGAGACGTGGCTAAATCCGACGTTCGGTGAAAACCAAAGAGTCGTTAAATCCGACGTTGGTGAAAATTAATGTTAGGCATTAAATTCTACATGAGAATTTAATCTCTTATGAGATGAGATTTTAGCCATCTCATCATATGAGATCCTTATGCGAGAGGTTTGGGTTCAGGTGATGGTTTAATCTGATCTGAATTTATTTGACTGAACCCACATAGATCATGGTCCTAGCCCAAATCAAATTTGGCTAGTCCTGAATCTATTTAAATCCAAATCAAGTCTAATTTCAAATCAATATTTGAAATTGACTAGTCCTTCTAATAGACTTAAACCAAATTGAATCTTATTCACTTGTACTTAACCCAATTGAGATAATTCAATCAATCAAATTGATTAATTAAATCATATACGATTCTCAATCGTTGATCAGCAAATAGATCATCCTAGGAAACTTCTATGCGTGTGACTCTCTAGGTTCGAACCTAAGCCGGTAGCATAGAAACAACTTTCTATACTAATCGATGTGCCCATCTAGCAATGGAACCCGACGTCCGGATAGGTCGAAGAGTTGCCGAGCAAACTCCAAGAACCCTAAGAAACAGTTACCGTATAATTCATCCTCTTGACCACAAATGCTAAGGATGGCTTAAGAGCCTGTCAACTCTAAATAGCAAATCCATAAAGTGATTTCAACTTTAGTGATCATGTGACTTTCACATGAAGTGCCTTGGCCAAGGTCTTGCTAAATTGAAACACAAGCATTTCTCCTTTTAACGGGATAGGTCAAATTCCATCTTGATCCACAACTGACTACCACAAGTACTTGACTGCACCCAGTAACCTTTCGTAGCTGGATTAGAAATCCAGGTGGTCCGGCACCTAAGTACAATGAGTTGCTTGTAAGCCACTGGTTGTGATCTTCAGGTCTGAAGGATACTTATACCTATATCTTCTCGGATTAACTCTTGACAGTAGAGTATCCGAAATGAGTCACGTTCGGTGAAATGTACTCCTACACTTTCACCTGTATGTCATACTAGTGTCTCTACACTCCTTGGTTAAGAGGACAACCAACAAATATGATATACAACGTCCTATAATTGATAGTACTATGGCCCTGTCATAGTATATCATTTGGTCGCGAACTCTTTTAAGGACCTTCAAAGATAAATCCTCCTTTATCGTGAAGGAAGATCCTGAGGGCTTCATTACTATTAGGAGTATTAAGAAGATGTTCTTGTAATGAATAAACTGCCAAATAACTTTTATTAATATATCAATTTATATACAATTTACATTAGCACAATCATCAAATGATTGGCTTTAGGATACAATTCCCAACAAACTCCCACTTAGCCTAAAGCCACTCATTACAGTATCTAATACCCATCTTCAACTTATAGTTGTCAAACTCCTTGATGCTGAGTGCTTTAGTAAATGGGTCACCTAGGTTTTCCTTTCCATCAATCTTCTGAAGATTTATGTCACCTCGGTCTACAATCTCTCGAATAAGATGAAACCGGCGCAGTATGTGCTTGGTGCGCTGATGTGCTCGTGGTTCCTTTGCTTGAGCTATGGCACCAGTGCTGTCACTGTACAACAGGACTGGTCCATCTATGGAAGGTGTCACTCCAAGCTCGGAGATGAACTTTCGCAGCCACACAGCTTCTTTCGCAGCATCTGATGCAGCGATGTACTCTGCCTCGCACACCGAATCTGCCACTGTATGTTGCTTGGAACTTTTCAGCAAACAGCTCCACCATTCAGGATAAACACGAAACCCGATACACTTTTGCTATCATCATGATCTGATTGAAACTGGAATCAGTATATCCAACAAGTTTCAAATCAGACTCTCCATAGACTAACCACTGGTCCTTAGTATTTCTCAAATACTTAAGGATTGTCTTAACAACTTGCCAGTGTTTTTCTCCTGGATCAGATTGGTATCTACTCACTACTCCTAGTGAGTATGCCACATCTGGTCTTGTACATGTCATGGTACATAATCGATCCCACTGCCGAAGCATATGGAATTCGACTCATACGTTCTCTTTCATTAGGAGTTGTCGGACAATCCTTCTTAGAAAGATGAATTCCATGGCCTATCGGAAGATAGCCTTTCTTGGAATTCTCCATGCTAAACCTCTTTAGCACTGTGTCAATGTACGTAGATTGGGATAAACCAAGCATCCTCTTAGATCTATCTCTATAGATCTTCATCCCTAGGATGTATGATGCTTCTCCCAGATCTTTCATGGAGAATTGTGATGATAACCATGTCTTTATTCCTTGTAATGCAGGGATATCATTCCCGATTAAGAGAATATCATCCACATATAATACAAGAAATACAATAACGGAATCGTTAGCCCATTTATAAATGCAAGGTTCTTCTTTATTTTTAATAAAGCCATAAGATTTGATCACTTTATCAAATCGTATGTTCCAACTCCTAGATGCTTGCTTAAGTCCATAAATAGACTTCTGTAGCCTGCACACTTTAGACTCGTCTTCAGATATAAAACCTTCAGGCTGTATCATATACACCTGTTCTTCTAAATCACCATTTAGAAAAGCGGTTTTAACATCCATCTGCCAAATCTCATAATCGAAGTGTGCTGCTATAGCTAGCATAATCCGAATGGATTTCAGCATTGCCACAGGAGAAAACGTTTCGTCATAGTCAATACCATAACGTTGACGATACCCCTTAGCAACCAGACGTGCTTTATAGGTCTCAACCTTTCCGTCTGCGCCTCTTTTCCTCTTGAAAACCCACTTACACCCTATGGGTTTTATCCCTTCGGGTGGGTCAACTAATGTCCATACATTATTGTCCTTCATGGAATCAAGTTCGGATTTCATGGCATCAAGCCATTTATTAGAGTCAGTCCTTTGCATAGCATCCATATAGGTGATCGGATCCTCGTTGTTCTCATCGAGTTCAACAGGATCATCATTCTGGACCAAGAAACCTAAGTATCTGTCCGGTTGATGTGGTACTCTACCAGATCGCCTTAATGGTGCATCTAAAATGGGTTTTGAGTTTGATCTAATCAACTCAGATTCTAAGGGTTCACTGGTTTGTGTTGTTCCTTCTACTTGATGAACTTCCTCAAGTTCAACATTAGAGCTATTTGTTCCTTCACTAAGGAACTCCTTTTCAAGAAAAACTGCTCTATTACTAATGAACAACTTTTGTTCTTCAGTATTGTAGAAGTAATATCCTTTGGTTTCTTTCGGATAGCCGATAAAAAATATTTGTCAGATTTGGGTTCAAGTTTGTCTGATTTTGCACGTTTCACATAAGCCGGACACCCCCAGACTCTCAGATAGGTAATAACCGGTTTATGTCCATACCACATCTCATGTGGAGTTTTAGAAACAGACTTACTTGGAACCTTATTAAGAATATGACAAGCTGATTCTAATGCGTATCCCCAAAATGATATTGGCAAGCTTGCAAAACCCATCATGGACCGAACCATGTCTAACAGAGTTCGATTCCTTCTTTCGACACACCGTTATGCTGCGGTGTTCCAGGAGGAGTCCATTGGGAGAGAATCCCATTCTCTCTTAAATATGTCACAAATTCATTGGAAAGGTATTCGCCTCCTCGATCTGATCGAAGGGTCTTAATACATTTTCCTGTTTGTTTTTCTACTTCTTTATGATATAGTTTGAACATTTCAAACGACTCAGATTTATGTCTCATAAGATAGACATAACCGAAACCTAGAAAGGTCGTCTGTAAAAGTAATGAAGTAGTAATATCCACCTTTGGCACAAGTGCTCATTGGTCCACATACATCAGTATGTACTAGACTCAATAGCTCTTTGGCTCTTTCACCTTTTCCAGTAAAAGATGACTTGGTCATTTTACCAAGAAGACAGGATTCACAATCATCAACTCGAAGGATGCCCTCCTGAGTTAACCTGTTTAATCTGTTCTTATTGATATGACCCAGCCGATGGTGCCAAAGATAAATGTCTGTGACATCAGTTGTTCTAGGGCGCTTACTTGAATTGTACACTACATTCACAGGCTGTGATAATATATAAATGCCATTAGATAAATGCCCAGTCATTACAGTGACTCCATTCATAATGATATTCAAAGTAACATCCTTTATTGAAATTTCATAATGACTTTTGGCCAGAAGGCCTACAGAAATTACGTTCAACAAGAACGTTGGGCAAAAATGACAATCATTTAGTATAATGACATTTCTATTGAAAACTATTTCAAGAACTCCTAATGCCAGAACTGGAACTAATCTTCCATCGCCGACATTAAGGAATCTTTCATTGTCCTCAAATCTTCTAGTGACCTGTAGTCCCTGCAATGAATTGCAAATGTTAAAAGGACTCCCGGTATCCAATACCCAGGTCTGATTATCATATACAGAAAAATTACAAGGTGTTATCATATAAATACCTTGTTGAGCAACATCTTGCTCCTTTTTCTTCTTTGGCCTGTTTTGATCAAGTGTGGCAATGTAAAGAGGACAGTTCCTCTTCCAGTGCCCTTGCATCTTGCAGTGAAAGCATTCAGCTTGACTTTTATCAACTTTCTTCTTCTGCATCTGACCCCTTATAGATGTCCTAGCATGTTGCACCTTTTTATTATTCTTTTTCTTCTTCCCTTTCCCAAAGGGTTTACGCCCTACCTTAGATCCTTCAACCACATTAACCAAACCCTTAGAGAGCTGGTTATCCTTCTCAAAGTTCTGTAACAACCCCAACAAACCGTGGTAGTTGACTGCAGGCTTTGTCATTCGAAAATGAGTAAGGAAAGGTCGGAAGGATGGAGGCAAGGAATTCAGGATCGCATCTTTTCCCAACTGCTCATGTAAGGGAAAGCCGAGCTTGCTTAGGAGTTCTATCTTCTCGATCATGTACAATACATGATCAGTGACAGGAGATCCATCCCTCATTCGAGCATTGAAAATAGCACAACTAGTCTTGTGCCTTTCAACATCGTCGGGTGTGCCGAAAGATTCATTCAACGCTTGAATGATTTCTTCTGGCTGAGCATTCTCGAACCGGCGACCGAATTCATCGTTCATTGCTGCTAGCATGATACAACGCATGCTAGTTCTATCATTGAGCCACTCTGATAAGTGTCTCTCTCAGAACTGGATGTATCCTTAGAATGGTAAATATATACATCAGTAAGATATGTTGACATTTCAAATATTATTTATTTCAAGAAAATTGGTTTTTTTTTTCTCAACTTTACATATAGGTACCTTAAGAAGTTAAAAATAATATGCGTAATAAGGCAAGGGTTGAAGGTTCTATATGCAATGCACACTTGGTCGAAGAAGTTTTAGCTTTTGCCTCGCATTACTTTGAGGGTCACGTCCACACGAGGAGCCGAAATCTTGGTCGTAACAATGACGTATGTGGACGAAGGAGAACCTAATGACGGTAGAATATCAATTTTTAAAGGTATCGGCCGTTCATTTGGGGGGCAGAAGTCAAGAAATCTTAGCGATATGGAGTATAATGCAGCACATTATTACATCCTAATGAACTGTAGAGAAGTCGATCCATATATTGAGTAAGTGTATACTTCAATGCTTAATTGGAACTTCTAATTTAAATTACAATATACCATAATATTTAATTGCTAACAGAAGTTTTAATCCTTATCATCCCATAAGGATGTATTGTGATAGACAACGACAGATGAATCCCGACATCAGTCAAGTTGCAATTGGGCAGAAGTTAGAAACGGAGTTCGCTTACTGGTTTTATGAATTTGTGAGTAGTATCACTCAATCAATTTCAATAATGGCTTTTATTTTTTGAATTGGTTGTGAATAGCTTATTAATTTATAGGTAAACGGTCCATGGTCCACAACGACAATATTTTCATTAAATGTCTATCGCAATGGCCATTGAAGACCGTAACAACCTCTACTGGCTATTTTGTTAATGGGTACAAATTTCAGATTGAACGATTAGCAGCTTCAAGAGGCACGCAGAACTGGGGCATGTGTTAAAGGAGAAAGTGTTGGAGCAAATATGCAGGATTATTACGAAAAGTTAGTAGAGGTGGTTGAAGTTGAATATCCCGGTTGGCCTATGAAACGAACCGTATTGTTTCGTTGCGATTGGTTCGATCCGATAGTTCCTGTGGGCAAAAGGGTTCATAACGACTACAATTTGTTGAAGTGAACCATCGACGAAGATTGCAGAAATATGAACCATTCATCCTTGCATCCCAAGCTCAGCAAGTGTTTTACTGCGGATATCCAAGTTTGCGCAACGACAAGCGAGATTGGTGGGCTGTTTCTAAAATCGTCCCACGTTTAACAATCGTATTAGAGAGAGTTCATCAAGTCAATCAGCCGAGTGCCCTGCATTTCAAGAGGATGAGATGGAAATGCATACAATTGAGGACGACACAAGGGCTCCTGAAACATCACTTAGAGATCCAAATGGTGATGTCCAAGAAATTGCGGATGCAAATGTTCGGTTTCCTTCCGATAATAATGAAACTGAATCGCAGTCTGATACAGCATCGGATGTTGAACCATGTTTCACGAAACAAATTGTTGGCCCAGATGACAACCTAAGAGGGGGGGGGGGGGGTGAATTGGGTTCTTTAAAAATTAGCCTTTTTAAATTATTTAGCTTGAGATGAAAGAAGGCAAATGCAAAGTAAAGATAAATTGCAGTGAATAAACAGAGATAGAGATAGAGACAATCGAACACGGCAAACACAAAGGATTTTATAGTGGTTCGGTGTATCCAACCTACGTCCACTCCCAAGATTCACTTGGGTCCATACTATAATCATCCTAGATTACAGCAGAGTTGTTTTACAAGCTTACAACTCGAACTTGTTGTTTTCCCGGGGGCACAACGAACCCAGCTGGTTTTCAAGGGCTCACCAGCATAAAAACCCTTAACCCCAAGCTTAACCAAGCTTGAATTGAGGTAAGACTACCTCCTCTAGTTCAATCCCTCAGATTGAGCTAGACACAAAGAGTAGAAATATGATTGTTTAGTTACAATGGCTCCTTAATGAGCAGATAAACAAATGTAAGAATAGAGTTTAGATAAGCTTGATTTGCAGTTGGTTGGCTTTGAGCTTTACTTCTTTTCTTCAACTCCTTTGAGGAGTAGAATCGGCCTCAGCACGGATTCTCCACGGAATGAGTGTTGGAGATGATTTGGGCTTTTCCTCTTTTCTTTGAGTGTTTAAAATCTCTTGAGATACTCTTGAATAGCACTTGGATTTTCTTCAGAAGCTTCCTTGGATTTGAGCTTGAACACAGAAGGAACTTCCTTTGATTTCACACTCTTTCTTTCACTCTATTTTGAATCACGGATTTTTTCAACTGAAGCTCTGTTTTTCCGATTTTTCTCTTCTTTTTCTTTGAAATAAATTTCTCTCTATTTGTCTCTCTTTGATTTGAAAACGCTTCTCTATTTATAGATTCTGCAAGAATATAGCCGTTAGAGACAAAGAAAATAGCCGTTAATCAAAAATCTTACCATTGGAGCTGAGTTGGCATCCGTAAAAATATCGCCCAGATTTGCTGGAGTCGACTCATGCTTTTCTCGAGTCGGCTTGAGCTCGTGATACTTAAAATAGAAATGCTCATAAAGGTTAGGGGTCGACTCACCAAAAGTAAACTGTCGACTCCTGAAAGTCGGGAGTCGACTCATGAAAAGCTGGGGGTCGACTTGCGAAGTGCTCAGAAAAACACACCTCTGGTGTCTGAGCGGAGTCAACTCAAACAGTTATGGAGTCGGCTCGACAGAATCAGGGGTCGACTCGACAAATTTCGTGGGTCGACTCGAGACATATGCACATTTCTGTACACTGTGTGGAGTCGACTCTGAAACTCAAGAGTCGGCTCCGGAACGTATCAAAAATCAGAAACTTTTCTGATTGACATTAAAATCGTTCCAGATTCATTTTAATTCATTGTTTTGACTTGAATTCAATAAAATTGGCATTAAGAATTAATTCAAGAACTATTCCAAAAACTCATTGATTAAAACATGAATTATAAAATTTCTTTTTGAAAGTTTAAACATTGAGCTTAAAGTTACTTTCAAAAATGATTAAAGTCAAACTTTAACATTCTCATTGATTGTTCAAAATAAATTCATAGCTTATTTGAGTAAACTCATTACATCTTTTAATGAACTCAATGGCTTTTAGTAATCATCAAAATCAAAAGGATTGGGGCATATAATTTTTCAATAATCTTCCAACATCTCCCCCTTTTTGATGATGACAAAAACATTGAGTTTATGCATGATTGATTTGTGAATTAATTTGATTTCATGATAGGCGTATGCTCCCCCTGAATGAGGTAGCTCCCCCTATGAAACTTAAATAAATATCCCATTGTTTATCTCATTGATTAATTTGATTTTCTCATATGCATTTACAATCATAAAACTATAAAACTCTCCCCCTTTTTGTTATCAACAAAAAGGTAGAGAAGCAAGAATATTCAATCAAGATAAGATTTAACCAATCATCCATTAATTGAAAGAAAGAAATACAATGAGTAACCAAAATTGAAATTTCATTCCATCAAAGAGTCAAATACATTGAAATGTCTAATACATTGATATCAAAAAGTAAAATATAACAACGATTTCAATACATAGCAAGGATTGAAAATCTAATACATTAGAAATGAGTTCTCACAATCCTAGTTAAATGATCAATAATGTTCTTCATTCCTTCTGATTGGATTTTTACATAATCTTTTAGCCTTTCATCAACAAAAGTGCAAGCAGTCAAAATCTTGTCATGAAGCTCCGCATTGCACTGGAGTAGGTCTCGCCATCTCCGCAAATATCTTTAAGCTCTTCAAAATATTCTTGAGGTCTCCACTTAAAGACTTTGACGAAGTGCTGAGAGTAGACTCAATTTAGTGATTCTTTCATCCAATGAATATAGAGTCTCTTTAGGTTCATGAACTTAGATTCAAACTCAGACTTTAATTTTTCAGACTGATCTTCTAAAAGACCTTTGAGTTGCATTAGTTGTAGATCTGAGAAACCGGCAGAAGATGATGAAGCTTGATCAAATAATGGAGCGGGGGCTGGAGCAGGGGCAAAAGTAGAAGGGCTCGGAGGTGCAGGTGAAGGATGTCTGACTGAAGGTCCTGCAGCCTCAACATCTGTAGCTCTCTCTTCTACTAAACCTTTCCTCTCCCATTTTCTATTTTCTTAATAAAACTCATTCGATGAATGGTGGCCAAGCTATAAAAGTCTGTATGTCTCAGATTCCTCATTGGCTCATTGTCAGAAATCACAACTCCTTGACTCAGAAAAATCTTGGTGAGAATCATTCCATAGGGCAAGCTAGCTTTCCTTTTTCCTCCACAGTCTGCAATGTACCAAAGATCATGCTGGGAAGGTTTATAGGTTTGCCCGTGACAATGGCATCCATCACAAAGATATCTCTTTCAGATACATAATCAAATCTTCCTATCTTTGGAAAGAGTGTCCTGCTGCAAATGTTATGTAATAATCTCAGTTCTAATGAAAGTTGGTTGGCAAAAACCTCTTCAAATCCGACAACATCCCGGTTTAATAATCTCGATAAAGCGGGGCTGCGGTCTTCAGAAGAAAAGGTGGAAGATCCTGACATAGGTAGCTCCAAAAGTCTAGAAAGAAGCTCAACAGTCACAGAGATCCTATAACCTCTCACATTGCTAACAAGGCCGTTATCACCTTAGATAAATTTTTGTAGAACTCCTTTACTAGAGAGGGATAAGTGGGACAATCCAGGGAACATATTTCTCCCAACCCATTTCTATTAATTGTCTCCCAAGCAAAAATCCCTCAGCTTCAAAAAGTTCAAAATCTACCTTTCTACCCGTTGTTATGATCCTATCTGCTAATCTATCTACCTGAGTAGAAGCAGCAGCTGGAGAAGCATTCGGAGTAGAAGAAGAAGATGAAGAATCCGAGCTGGGTGACGGCTCATGCACCGGACGCCTTACGGTTTTTCTAACGGCTCGCTTCCTCTTGACGCCGGCCGCAGCAAGATTGGAACCACGAGTTTTGGGGGCCATTTGTCGATTGGAAGTGTCAATAAGGGATTCTAGGAAGTTTGGAAGGTTGGAAGTGTTTGGAGAGAGTATTTTGAAAGATTGAAAAGAAATGAACGGCGAGTCGACTCTGCCCTAGATAAATCAACCTGGGACCACTTCGAGTCGGCTCGCGCAAAGCCAGGGATCGACTCCGGACAGTCACAGAAAACCATCCCGACTTGGAGTCGACTCGCGCTGAGGAGGGGTCGACCCGAGAGTTTCAGTCGAAACCAGGAGTCGACTCCGATACTCACCGAGTCGGCTCCGAGACCATTTCAGAGAAAAAACATGAAACTTCTGAAATGTGTCCGGAATATGATCATAAAAATTGATAAAATAATCATTGAATATGAATGGATCAATTAGATATGAATTCTAGATAAGATTTCCTTAAAGATCAAGGATTTGAAAGAATCTTAGATAAAATCTCCTTAGGGGTTTCAAATTCATTCTAATGGATCACAAATACCTAACTCTCCTCTAAGATAACAGAATCTTTCTTCATTTAAAGGTTTAGTAAATATGTCAGCTAATTGTTCTTCAGTGTTAACATAATCAAGACATATTTCATTATTTGCTACATGTTCTCTTATAAAATGATATCTAATTTCTATGTGTTTGGTTCTTGAATGTTGAATTGGATTCTTTGTTAGATTTATTGCACTTGTGTTATCACATTTTATAGGTGTCTTATTGAGTGTGATACCATAGTCTTCAAGTTGTCGCTTAATCAATAGGATTTGAGCACAGCAACTTCCAGCCGCTACATATTCAGCTTCAGTAGTTGATAATGCAACTGAATTTTGCTTTTTGCTAAACCATGAGATTAAGTTACTTCCTAAGAATTGGCATGCACCACTTGTGCTTTTTCTATCTAACTTACATCCAGCATAATCAGAATCAGTGTAAGCAAAACAGATTTAATGTGGAGTCTCTAGAATACCATAAACCTACATTTTTTGTTCCACTTACATATCTTAGTATTCTTTTAACAGCAATTAAATGTGATTCTTTAGGTTCTGACTGAAATCTAGCACATAAGCAAACAGCAAACATAATGTCTGGTCTACTTGCAGTTAAATAAAGTAGGGATCCGATTATACCTCGATAATATTTTTGGTCAACCTTCTTACCTTCTTCATCTTTGTCCAGCTTGCATGAAGGACTCATTGGTGTTCCGAGGAGTTTAATTGATTCCATACCAAACTTCTTTAGGATTTCTCTTGTGTATTTTGTTTGGTTGATGAAGATCCCTCTTTGCTTTGTTTGATTTGGAGTCCAAGGAAGAAGTTGAGTTCTCCCATCATGTTCATTTCAAATTCTCCCTGCATCAACTTAGCAAACTCTTGACATAGAGAATTGTTAGTAGCACCAAAAATAATATCATCAACATATATTTGAACTACTAAAAATCTTTACCTTTTCTTTTCAAAAACAAAGTTTTATCAACATTTCCTCTTATAAAATCATTTTCAATTAAGAATTTACTTAATCTATCATACCAAGCTCTAGGTGCTTGTTTCAAACCATACAATGCTTTGTGCAATTTAAAGACGTGATTTGAAAACTCATGATCTTCAAAACCTGGTGGTTGTTCTACATAAACTTCTTCATTTATAAATCCATTTAAAAATGCACTTTTTACATCCATTTGAAATAAGTTAAAATTCATATGACATGCAAATGCAAGTAATAGTCTTATGGCTTCTAATCTAGCTACTGGTGCAAAGGTTTCATCAAAATCAATACCTTCTTCTTGATTATATCCTTTTGCAACTAATCTAGCTTTGTTTCTAATTACTATGCCATTTTCATCTAGTTTATTTCTGTAATCCATTTTGATCCTATAACTGAATGATTTTTAGGTCTTTCAACTAAGGTCCATACATTATTTCTTGTGAATTGATTTAATTCTTCTTGCATTGCTAGCATCCAATTATTATCTTTTTCAGCTTCTTCAATAGTTTTAGGTTCAATTTGTGAAACAAATGCAAGATGATTACTAATGTTTCTCATGGATGATCTAGTTCTTATTCCTTGAGATGGATCACCTATAATCAATTCCTTAGGATGACTATAAGCATATCTCCAATCCCTAGGTAGATCTACATCATTATGATTAGCGTTAGTATCATCATCCTTAGGTGAATCATTATCTTTAGTTTCTTGTTCTTGATCTAAAGATACATCAATATTTAATTTTTCAAGATCTTTTTCAATTATGTTTGTATCTTCATCATCATCAAGTTTTTCAGAATGAGTAGCTAAAGATTCATCAAAAACTACATGAATTGATTCTTCAACACTAAAGTTTTCTTGTTAAATACTCTATATGCTTTACTAGTTATTGAGTATCCTAAGAATATTCCTTCATCAGATTTAGCATCAAATTTGCTTAAATTGTTTTTACCATTATGAACAAAACATTTACAACCAAATGCATGAAAATATTTTTATATTTGGTTTTCTGTTATACCATAATTCATAAGGTGTTTTCTTTAAAATAGGTCTTATTAAGGCTCTATTTAGAATGTAACATGCTGTGTTAATAGCTTCCGCCCAAAAGTATTTCGGGAGTTTACTTTCACATAGCATGGTACGGGCCATGTCTTCTAGAGTCCTATTTTTCCTTTCAACTACACCATTTTGTTGTGGGGTCCTAGGTGCAGAAAAATTATGATTAATTTCATTTTCATTGCAAAAACTTTCAAATAAGTGATTTTCAAATTCTGTTCCATGATCACTTCTTAGAGACACTATGGTAGTGTTTTTCTCATTTGTTACTGTTGGCCCAGATGGCAACCCAAGAGGGGGGGGGGGGATGAATTGGGTTCTTAAAAATTTAAGACTTTTTGAAATGTTTTAAACAAATTAACTCAAGATGTGCAAGTGAGAGAAATATCTTATAAGCAATGCATAAACAGAAATATAAGAGAGATAGAGTGAGAGACAAATGAGCACGGCAAACACAAGATATTTTATAGTGGTTCGGTGCAACCAGCACCTACGTCCACTCCCAAGATTCACTTGGGTCCACACTATAATCTCCCTAGATTACAGCCGAGTTGTTTTACAAGCTCACAACTCAAACTTGTTGTTTTCTCGGGATCACAACGAACCCAGCCGGTTTTTCACGGGCTTACCAGCACAAAACCCAACTCGTTGTTTTAACGGGATCACAACGAACCCAGCCGGTTTTTCACGGGCTTACCAGCACAAAACCCAACTCGTTGTTTTTAACGGGATCACAACGAACCCAAAACGTAAGCTATCCCAAGCTTACAACGAGGTACAACTACCTCCACTGATTCAATCCACTGATTGAATCAGTACACAAGAAAATAATTTAGAGTTTAAATACAAACAGCTCCTCTAGAGCAGAATAATCAAAATAAAGCTTAGGTTTAGAAAAGCCTGATTAAATAAGCTTGAATGCAGGCTTGGCTTCTTTGCTTCTCTTCTCCAACTCCTTTGAAGTATGGAATCAGGCCTCAGCACAGATTCTCCTAGCTTTGGGGCTTTTGGATGTTGGTTGAAGCTTTTCTTCTTTTTCTTCTAGGTTGGAAGATCTTGATATTGCTCTTGGTTGCTTTGGGATCTCCTCTTGAACTTTTGTTGATTGTAGCTCTGGAGCACACGAATCTCTCTCTTTGATTTCACTCCTTTTGAATCTCTTTTCTTGACTCAAATGATTTTTCCAATGAAGCTCTGTTTTTCCCTCTTTTTGAAAGATTTTCTTTTCTCTCTTTTTCACCACTCTATTGTTTTCTTTCTTCTCTTGATTTGAAAAGAGCTCCTCTATTATAGATTCTGCAAAAATATATCCGTTAGAAACACAGAAATATAGCCGTTATTTGAAAATTACCGTTGGGGCTGACGTGTCGTCGTGAAAAATTGCGCCCAGAATTTCACGGAGTCAACTCGAGCACTGTGGGAGTCGGATCGAAGTCGATTACTAAAAATAGAAACATTTTAAATGTTAGAGGGTCCACTCGCGAAGAACCAAAGTGTCGGCTCCCGACAGTCGGGGGTCGACTCGAAGAAATGGGGAGTCGACTCGAGAAGCGCTCAAAAAATATGCTTTCTATGTTTGAGCGGAGTCGGCTCACACAGACAGGAGTCGGCTCGCACAGAGTCAGGGGTCGACTCTTGAAATCCAAGGGTCGACTCGAGAAAATCAGAAATCTCTGTTACTTACTGGAGTCGACTCTGAAACTCTAGAGTCAGCTCCGGAACGTATCAAAAATCAGAAATTTTTCTGATTGACTTTGAAATTCGTCCCAGAATAATTTTAAATGATATTTTGACTTGAATACAATAAATATGACATTAAGCATGAATTCAAGACATGTTTCAAGAAATCATTGATTGAAATATAACATGTAAAAATTCCTTTTTAAAATCTTAAATATAGAGCTTGAAACTTCTTTTTCAAATTGATTCAAAACTCAGTGAATTTAAACATTGAGAGTCCATTGCTTTCATTTTGAATAAGCTCAAGGTTTTTGATAAATAAACTCATTATTTCCTTTAAAATATCATGGCTTTTGGAAATCATCAAAATCAATAAAGTTGGGGTAATTAAATAATTACAATCTCCCAAATTTCTCAACAGTTACTTTCTTGAAAAATTTCATGAATATCAAGAAAGTCTCATCTTTGTGAGCTAAAAACATTACCCAAGTGAATCTAGAGTAATCATCTACTATCACTAGACCATATTTCTTTCCTCCTAGACTTGTGGTTCTAGTTGGTCCAAAAAGGTCCATGTGAAGTAGCTCTAAAGGCCTAGAAGTTGAAACAATATTTTTAGATTTAAAAGAACTTCTTGTTTGTTTTCCAAACTGGCATGCATCACAAATTTTGTTATTTTCAAAATCTAATTTAGGTAAACCTTTTACTAAATCTATTTTAATTAGTTTTGAAATCAAGTGTGTGCTTGCGTGTCCTAATCTTCGATGCCACAACCAACCAATCTCATTCATATTAGCATTATTAGCAACTAAGCAATGGTTAATAGTAGACAATTTGTCTAGATCAATCATATATACATTGCCATTTCTATTTCCAATAAAAACAATGCTATTATCAATGGGATTAGCTACCGTGCATAAAGAAGATTCAAAAGATACTTTAAAACCTTTATCACATAATTGACTTATACTAATTAAGTTGTGTTTTAAACCATCAACATAAAGTACATTTTCAATAAATGTGGAGGGAGTTATTTGAATGTTACCAAACCCTAAGATTTGGCCTTTGCCATTGTCGCCAAATGTAGCAACTCCTCCTTTCTTTTCTTCTAGGGTGATGAATTCTTCTTTGTCACCCGTCATATGTCTTGAGCAGCCACTATCAAGATACCACTTTCTCTTTGATCTCTTGGCCACAAGACATTCCTGCAATGAAATCAGACTTTATGTTTAGGTACCCAAGCTTTCTTGGGTCCTTCATGGTTAGTACCAACAAATATTGTTCCTTTTGGAACCCATATTTCTTTCCTTTAATATTCAGATTTTTACTTGGTTTTAGAATTTTACATTCATATGATTTGTGTCCTGTTTGATTACATTTAAAGCATGTGAAATTACTTTGGCCAGCACTTACAAAATATTTTTAAGTGATTTTTGTTTCCTTAAAGTGTTATATCCTAATCCGGCTTTGTCAAAAATAGCTTTTTGACTATTTAATAACATGTCTAATTTGATTGAACTTAATGTAAACTTATCAACTAAGTTTTTATTTTTTTCAACCTCATTCTTTAGTTTATCTTTTTCATTAGAGATTGATTCCTTTTCATTTATTAAAATTTCATTTTCAGTTTTAAGTTTCTTAATTTCATTGTTAAGATTTTCCTTTTCATGAATGAAGGCTAAGTTTTCATTTTTTAAAAACTTGTATTTCTTTTTCAAGATTTTAAAATCACTAACAAGTTCATTAAATGCATCAAAAAGTTCATCAAAGGCAAATTCATCGCAAGGGTTGTCGGAACTTACCTCGTCATTGTCGTCCGCCATAAAGCATACGTTTGCGACTTCCTTTTGCTCTTCTTCTTCGGAAGAAGATTCCTCGCTGTCGCTCCATGTCGCCATATAAGCCTTCTTCTTCTTTTTGTAGGCTTTCTTCAATCTAGGACATTCATTTCTAAAGTGCCCCGGTTTATTACATTCATAGCACGTCAAGGGGTCTTTCTCTTTTTTCTTGTCCTTGTCCTTAATCTTATCCTTTTCTCCTTCCCACTTAGCTCCAAATTTTTTCTTGTGGAAGGGTTTCTTTCTCCTCATAAATCTCTTAAATTTTTTTGCTAAGAGAGCAGTCTCTTCATCATTATCATCATCATCATCACTGCTGCTCTCTTCTTCCTTTGCAGCTTTGAGGGCAATTACTCTCTTTTTCTTTGAATCCTCCTCAACATGCTGCCTCATAGTCAGCTCATGGGTCATAAGGGATCCTAGAAGCTCCTCTAAGGGTAAAGTGTTGAGGTCCTTAGCTTCTTGGATTGCAGTCATTTTTGCTTCCCATGATCTTGGTAATGACCTAAGAATTTTCCAAACAAGTTCAGAGTTAGTATATGTCTTACTAAGACTTTTTAAACCATTTACAATATCAGTGAATCTAGTGTACATGCATGCAATGGTTTCAGATTGTTCCATGCTAAACAATTCATATTTGTGTACAAGAATATTTATTTTGGATTCTTTCACTTGGTTGGTACCCTCATGGGTAACCTCTAATCTATCCCAAATCTCCTTTGCGGAATTATAAGTGGAGATTCTATTGAATTCATTAGCATCTAAGGAGCAATATAAAACATTCATGGCCTTAGCATTGAGCTGTGCCATCTTCCTATCATTATCATTCCAGTCCCTTTCGGGCTTAGGAACAATAGTGCCATCTATGACTTGTGTGGGTGTACTAGGTCCATTAATTATAACACCCCATAGCTCATAATCAGAAGCTTGAATGAATATCATCATTCTAGCTTTCCAATAAGAATAGTTTGAGCCATTAAAAAGTGGAGGTCTATTCGTAGAATGACCTTCAGCAAATGAACCAACTTGTGTTGCCATTTGGAACTTTAGCTCTTGATCGTGTGATCAAAATCTAATGAGCACTAGCTCTGATACCAATTGTTGGCCCAGATGACAACCCAAGAGGGGGGGGGGGGGTGAATTGGGTTCTTTAAAAAATTAGCCTTTTTAAATTATTTAGCTTGAGATGAAAGAAGGCAAATGCAAAGTAAAGATAAATTGCAGTGAATAAACAGAGATAGAGATAGAGACAATCGAACACGGCAAACACAAAGGATTTTATAGTGGTTCGGTGTATCCAACACCTACGTCCACTCCCAAGATTCACTTGGGTCCACACTATAATCACCCTAGATTACAGCAGAGTTGTTTTACAAGCTTACAACTCGAACTTATTGTTTTCCTGGGGGCACAACGAACCCAGCTGGTTTTCAAGGGCTCACCAGCACAAAAACCCTTAACCCCAAGCTTAACCAAGCTTGAACTGAGGTAAGACTACCTCCTCTAGTTCAATCCCTCAGATTGAGCTAGACACAAAGAGTAGAAATATGATTGTTTAGTTACAATGGCTCCTTAATGAGCAGATAAACAAATGTAAGAATAGAGTTTAAATAAGCCTGATTTGAAGTTGGTTGGCTTTGAGCTTTTCTTCTTTTCTTCAACTCCTTTGAGGTGTAGAATCGGCCTCAGCACGAATTCTCCACGGAATGAGTGTTGGAGATGATTTGGGCTTTTCCTCTTTTCTTTGAGTGTTGAAAATCTCTTGAGATACTCTTGAATAGCACTTGGATTTTCTTCAGAAGCTTCCTTGGATTTGAGCTTGAACACAGAAGGAACTTCCTTTGATTTCACACTCTTTCTTTCACTCTATTTTGAATCACGGATTTTTTCAACTGAAGCTCTGTTTTTTCGATTTTTCTCTTCTTTTTCTTTGAAATAAATTTCTCTCTATTTGTCTCTCTTTGATTTGAAAACAGCTTCTCTATTTATAGATTCTGCAAGAATATAGCCGTTAGAGACAGAAAAATAGCCGTTAATCAAAATCTTACCGTTGGAGCTGAGTTGGCATCCGTAAAAATATCGCCCAGATTTGCTGGAGTCGACTCATGCTTTTCCCGAGTCGGCTCGAGCTCGTGATACTTAAAATAAAAATGCTCATAAAGGTTAGGGGTCAACTCACCAAAAGTAAAGTGTCGACTCCTGAAAGTCGGGAGTCGACTCATGAAAAGTTGGGGGTCGACTCGCGAAGTGCTCAGAAAAACACACCTCTGGTGTCTGAGCGGAGTCGACTCGAACAGTCATGGAGTCGGCTCGACAGAATCAGGGGTCGTCTCAACAAATTTCATGGGTCGACTCGAGACAGATGCACATTTCTGTACACTGTGTGGAGTCGACTCTGAAACTCAAGAGTCGGCTCCGGAACGTATCAAAATCAGAAACTTTTCTGATTGACATTAAAATCATTCCAGATTCATTTTAATTCATTGTTTTGACTTGAATTCAATAAAATTGACATTAAGAATTAATTCAAGAACTATTCCAAAAACTCATTGATTAAAACATGAATTATAAAATTTCTTTTTGAAAGTTTAAACATTGAGCTTAAAGTTACTTTCAAAAATGATTAAAGTCAAACTTTAACATTCTCATTGATTGTTCAAAATAAATTCATAGCTTATTTGAGTAAACTCATTACATCTTTTAATGAACTCAATGGCTTTTAGTAATCATCAAAATCAAAAGGATTGGGGCATATAATTTTTCAATAATCTTCCAACACAAATGACACCGATTAAACATAGAGGTTTTTTCAAATTCAATTTATTTTTATAAATGTTATATTTTTACATATTCAATCATTAATCATAATTACATTCATGAATCTTTAGTATTTTTAGTATGACAGGCCGAGGTAGATCTACCGGCGACAGACGGAGTGAGCAGGGACGTAGCCCTGCCGCATCAAATCCCATGAGCTTTGTAGATGGAGAGTTTGGATCTCCACACATCGCACAACCTTCGATCTCTCCAGCCATCGGCGGTGATCCTGCATTAGTATTATCCTCCAGCCGATCGGCACATACCTCTGAGAGTTCTTCCACCATCGACTGCACCGTACTTGGACTGGATGCTCATGGGCTGTAAGTATATACTAATTGTAATATATATTTTTATTTTTAAGTCAATTATTTATAAACATGCATTTTTTTAACAGATTTATTGAGCAATATCATGTATCGAGCCAGATTAGCTCCATATTTTAGAGGCGTGCTGATTCCAGTGGCTACGATTGGCGCCATGTATCTGCAGCCACAAGGGAGTTTTATTTTTTAGAGTTTCAGGTAAACTTATTAAATACAATTTATCACTGATATAAAATTTCTTAATCTTAATAATTTTGAAACTAACTGTTTATTTCAATGCAGAAAAAGTATATGTGGGACTCTGCCATCCATGATGCCATTAGAGCAGCATGGGATGCTCTTATGGCACACCGATACTCTGACATGCTTCATCGATGGAGGACATCGGGTGAGCGTCCTGTGCATGTGCTGGAGGGTATTTGGCACGAGTGGCAGCATGTGTGACAGTCTGATGGCTGGCGCAGGAGGTCCGCATCAGCCAGCATGAATCGCCGATCCGAGAGGGCAGTCCTAGCACGGGTCTCTCCCACCATACTGTGGGGTCCATTTCGATTCAGGAGCACATACGCTGTATGGTAAGAAAACATAAATAATTTAATTACTAATTTAGTTATTTACAAATACTTACATTTATATCATTTTTTCTATTGTTGTAGTCTGAGCAGGAGGGCGGAGATTCTGGTGAGTTTCGTCTATTCAGGGCGACACACACCAGGAGGAACGGTTCCTGGGTCGATACACGATCACGGAAGGTTGCGGTAAGAAATTAGCTTTATATTATATCTGTTTAATTTCTAAAATTTTATTTAGAGAAATTTGTTGATTCGTTTATTGTTGATTTTATAATTCAAAGGCACAAGTCAAGGAGCTTCAGTTTCAGGCATCGCAGGTCGACTCCACTGATGGGGGACCGCCCGTCGAACTCTCACCAGAGGAGAGTCGATGTATATTTTTGGAGGCTGTTGGTGCCCAGCCGTGAGACCACAGGGTCTATGGTCTGGGCACTAGAGCTTCTGGATATTTTCCCCATCAGGCCTCCAGTTCGCGCTATTTTGGCGATATTCCAGCCGAGCATTAGATGACATTCGAAGATCTATTACGGAGGAGGTTCAATAGGACGTTCGGCAGGAGATTCAACAGGAGTTTGACCAGCGCACGGAAGGCCTGCAGCAGGAGCTTGCTGACATGAGAGAGCAGATGCGTCAGATGTAGGATTTGGTTAGCCGCATGTCACAGGGTTTCCAGCCACCACGTGATCGTGATAGTGCATATTCTTGATGTATTTTTTTCTTTACTTTTTATGTTTTGTACATGAAAACTTCAAAATTTTAATATATTAATTATTTTTGGAAATTTAATGATGAATGTTTCGATCAATATTAGTATTTCGATCAATATTAGTGTTTCGATCAATGTTTTTGGAAATTTAACCGTTTTAATTTTTAATATTATATATATATATTTTTAAAAAAATTTAAGTAGTGATACATTAGCAACTAAAATTGCATCGCTAATATTTTTAAAATATATTATTAAATATTATGATGCAAGGACCTGGCGTCGCAATATTGCGACGCATCTTATTGCATCGCAATAAGATGCGTTGCTGAACGTCGCTATTTAGCGACGCAATTGCGACAAAATTCATTCTGTGACGAGATTTGCAGCGACACCATAATTGCGTCGCTAATGCATCGCTAAATCCAGTTTAGCGATGCATTAGTGACGCATTTTGGCATTGCTAAAACTAATGTCTGTTGTAGTGTCCTATCTCACATCAAACTCCCTATAATCAAGCCATACAATGAGACCATCGACCCTGATGACCACCTGAGTAGTTTTTGATCCATCATGATGTTCCACGGAGTATCAGATACGATCCTGTGCCAGGTTTTCCCCTCTACTCTTTTGGGGGCCGCAATAATATGGCTCGGTACCCTAAAGCCGAACTCTATCGATTCTTTCGACTAATTGGCATGCCTGTTCACCAGCCAATTCATTAGCAGTCATCACCATCAATGAAGATCCGACTCCCTCTATGAAGTCAAGCAACGAGAGGGGGAGTCTTTAAGGAGTTTTCTTGGCTGCTTCAACGCGGCCATGCTAGAAGTTAACCACCTCAACCACGAGGTGTCCATATCCGCCTTAGCGGGCGAAGTATCAAAGAAATTTTTTTTTTACCTAGCTATGGAGGTCAACTATCCCAAGAACCTCTCCGACATGATAGCTCTGGCAGATAAATATGCTAGGGTTGAAGAATCTAGAAAGTCGGCCCGAGCCAAACAATCAAAGAAGAAAGAGAAGAAAGGCTTGGATAAAAACTGATCGGCTCACCCCGCTAGCTCGCCTCACCAACAAAGGGCTCCACCTCCATCGAGATAGCGCACTAGAAGCCCGGTGCGAAGATTCAATCAATTTACTCAACTCACCATGCCCTGGGCATATATCATAATAAAGATCGAATGCCAACTCCTCGAACTAAGGCCCCTCTGAGGAAACATGGATCGGAGGGTTATGACAAAGTACTGTCGACTCCTCATAGGGTTGGCCGAATGATGAAGAAAACCCACCTAAGAGGGTTCGATCCGAAGGACTTACATTCATGGATGAAGACCTTCAAGAGATACAGTATCTCCACAATGATGCTCTTATTGTATCCTTGAATATGAATAATTATGATGTACACCAGATTTTAATTAATAGTGGAAGCTTAGTTAATGTTTTGTACTTTGATGCCTTTGCAAAAATGAATCAAAAGATGGAAGACCTTCGAGCCGTGGACTCCACCCTGATGGGGTTCACTGGCAACACCATCATACCAGAAGGAATAGTCACTCTAGCAGTTCGGATAGGCACGTGGCCCTACACTACAACTGTTTACATGGACTTTCTGGTGGCAAAACTTTGGTCACCGTATAATGCCATCCTCGGTAGGCCTGGGCAGATATCCCTTGGAGCTATAATATGTACCCCATCTTGCCATGAAGTTTCCTACGAAATGGGAAGTGGGGATCATTCGAGGGAGCCAAGCTGCTACCCGATATTGCTTCATTGCTGACCTTCAATCTTGGAAGCCCGAGATTGATGGACTCGATGCTTGAGAGGACTTTGCTGAGCAAAGATGAGAACCTATTGAAGCGCTCAAGAAAGTGTCACTTGACGAAGCTCAGCCTTATCGAACTATCAAGGTTGGGTCCCAACTGGTTGGGAAGCATTGGTAGGATTTGATAGACTTTCATTGGAGGAATGTCGATGTATTTCCCTGGTCTGCCTTAGATATGCCAGGAATTAGCCCAGGTGTTTTTGTCCACCATCTCAACGTGGACGAGGCATTCCAGCCTATTAAGCAGAAGAAGAGGAGCTTCGCCCCAGGGTGTCAAAAAGGCCATTGAAAAGGAAGTTGACAAACTCCTTAAGGTGAATTTCATCCGGAAGGTAAACTATCCCGAATGGCTGGTAAATGTCATTATGGTCAAAAAGGCCAACGATAAGTGGAGGATCTACATCTATTTTACATACCTTAACAAGGCTTGCCCAAATGAGAGTTTCTCCTTGCCAAAGATCGACCAGTTGGTGGATTCTACTTCGAGCCATCAGATACTAACTTTTATGGATGCTTATTCAGGCTACAACCAAATTCGAATGATGCCCGAGGATGAAGAAAATATAGCCTTTATAACTGATAAGGGTATCTACTGCTACGAGTCATGCCTTTCGGTTTAAAGAATGCCGGAGTGACCTATTAAAAGCTAATGAACAAGGTTTTCAAAGAGAAAATAGGGCAAAACATGGAGGTCTATGTTGTTGACATATTGATGAAGAGCAAGGAAGCATCCCAGCACATTAAGGATCTTACAAAGTGCTTCACCACCCTCAGGAAGTACTTGATGAAGCTTAACCCGACTAAGTACGTTTTTGGAGTTAACTCCGAAAAGTTCCTGGTTTTATGGTCTCTCAGCGGGGCATCGAGGCGAACCCCCAGAAGATTCAAGCTCTACAGGAGATGGCGCCCCTAGGTTGGTCAAGGAGGTGCAACGCCTCATATGAAGAAAAGTGACTCTCAATCGTTTCGTTTCTCGGTCTGTCGAGAAGTGCTTCCCTTTCTTTAAGGCACTTCGCTCTGCCAAAAAATTTTAATAGACACTGGACTGCCCGAAATCTTTTGAAGACCTTAAGAGGTACATCGGCTTACCGCCACTGCTTAGCAGTCTGAAACTCAAGGCAATCCTATATTTGTACTTGGCCACTTCAGAAAATGCAGTTGGCTCCATACTGATCCAGGAGGAGAACAAAATTCAGAAGCTGATTTATTATGTCAGCAAACTACTTCGGAATGCTAAAACTAGGTATGCTCGAATTAAAAAGATAGTGCTCGCATTAGTAATATCTGCACGGAAGTTGTGTCTCTACTTTCAAGCGCATGCCATAGCAGTTCTAACCGACTGGCCGATTAAGACAATCCTCTACCGCCCTGAAGTGTCCGGGAGGATGGCAAAATGGGCTGCGGAATTGAGCGAGCATGACATTCGTTACCAACCTAGCCCAGCAATTAAGGCGTAGATCCTGGCAGACTTCCTCCTTGAGTGCACAATCCCGGAAGATGAGTCAACACCTGAGATGTTCTAGCAAGGAAAAACTGAAGCATAATGGCTACTCCATATAGACGGGTCCTCTAACATAAATGGTTATGGTGCGGGTCTAGTTCTCACTAGCCCAAAAGGAGCCATGTTCGAGTATGACATCCGCTTCTCTTTTCCAGTCTCTAATAATGAGGCTGAATATAAAGCTTTGTTTGTCTGACTTCAAATCGCCTGCGACCTGAAACTCAAAAAGCTGAACATCTACACCGACTCCCAGTTGGTCGCCGGCCATGTGCGAGGAGAATTTGAAGCTCGAAAGCCGAACATGATTCGATATCTACAGAAGATGCGTGACTTATCATCTGACTTCTCCAAACTCGAGATTATTCAAGTTCCAAGAGCCAAAAATGTCCACGCCAACCTTCTTTCCCGACTGACCACTACTGACTCCATGGACTTAGAGCAAAAATTTCATCTAGAGGTCCTTGAAAAGTCCAGCATAGCAGACACTGATCAATTGATGCAAGTTAAGGCTGAACTATTTTGGATCGATCCAATTCTTATTTACCTTAGAGATGGTTCCCTTCTAGCAGACAGAAAGAAAGCAAAAAAACTGAAGATACAGGTATCACATTATGTCCTACACGATGGACAGTTATACAAGCGCTCTTCTTCATATCACTGCTTAAGTGTCTTCAACCATTGGAGGCCGATATACTCTGCGAGAGGTCCATGAAGGCATCTATGACAATCATTTGGGTGGTCGAGCCCTTTGCAGCAAAGTACCATTCCAAGGGTACTACTGGCCGAATATGCAAAAACTCGAATGAATTCGTTCGAGCTTGTGACTCATGCCAGTGACACTCAAACATTCAGAGGGTCCCTTCTACACATTTAATGCCTATCTTGTAATTCTGGCCCTTCACCAAATGGGGCATGGACATTCTCGGCCCATTTCCTCCTGCAACTGGGCAGAAAAAGTTCTTATTTGTAGCAATCAACTACTTCACCAAGTGGGTCGAGGCCGAGGTAGTCAAGCCAAAGAATTCGTATGGAGGTCGATCATCTACTAATTTGGTCTTCAACATAGTATCATCACTAATAATGAAAGGTAGTTTGACAACCCAAGGTTTTGGGAGTTTTGTGAAGATTATGGCATCAGCCATTGATTCACATCGATTGGGCACCCACAAACTAATGGTAAGGAGAAAGTAACCAACTGAACCTTACTACAAGGAATCAAGGCTCGGCTCAACAGGGCATGAGGTAGATGGGCGAATAAGCTTCATCACATCCTCTGGAATTATTGGACGATGCAAAAGATCCCCACTAGAGAGACCCCATTTAGGATGGCCTTTGGCACCAAAGCTGCCATTCCAGTTAAAGTAGGATTACCCTTGCCAAGGGTCGAATGCTTCTCGGAGGAGTCGGATGATGAGCAACTTTGAGCCAACCTAGACTTGATTGAAGAAGTCCAAGAAAGGGCCCGACTTAGAATGGTTGCGTCTAGCAGTGCGTGGCCCGCTACCACTCCTTTCGAGTTATAGGAAAGTTATTCCTTCCTGGTGACCTTGTACTTTGCAAAGCATCAGTTTCTAAGCCGACAGAACAAGGAAAGCTGGCCCCAAACTTCAAGACCTTGACGAAAAAGCCCTTCCTCGAACATGGAATTCAGAAAACCTTCGAGTGTATTATCAGTAAAGTATCTCTAAACTGAGCCACTTTGCTCATTGTAATAAAACTTCACTTTTCAATTCAAATATCTCTTTTCCAATAATCATCTTCCCTGAGTTGATCATGAAAAATAGGTCTCGTCCAATTATTGACCGGGTCCACATACTCCGAACCTCGGCAAGGCTAGTTGGAGTGCCTTGGTAGGACCAAGGTCAATTTTCTTCATACCTCGGCATGGCCAAGCATACTCCGAACCTTAGCAAGGCTGGTCAGAGTGCCTTGGCAGGACCAAGGCCAATTTTCTCCACACCACAACAAGGCCGAGCATACTCCGAACCTCGGCAAGGCCGGTCGGAGTGCCTTAGCATGACCAAGGCCAATTTTCTCCATACCCTGGCATGATCAAGCATACTCCAAACCTCGGTAAGGCCGATCATTTTCTCCATACCTTGGCATGACCAAGCATACTCCGAACCTAGGCAAGGCCAGTTGGAGTACCTTGGTAGGACCAAGGCCAATTTTCTCCATACCTTGGCATGATCGAGCATACTCTGAACCTCAGCAAGGTCGTCGGAGTGCCTTGGCAGGACCAAGGCTAATTTTCTTCATACTCGGCATGGTCGAGCATACTCTGAACCTCGGCAAGGCCGTTCAGAGTGCCTTGGCAGGGCTAATGCCATTTTTTTTTGTACCTTGGCATGGCCGAGCTATTTCTTAACCTCGGCAGGGCCGAGTTACCTACATATCTCGGCAAGGCTAAGCTATCTCCTAACCTCGACAGGGCCGAGTTATCTACATATTTCAGTGAGGCTAAGCAAACTCAGAGCCTTAGTAAGGCCGATCGGAGTTTTCTATGACTTGGAAAGAACAAGAATCTATTCTTCCGAACCTCATCAAGGCCGATCGAAGCTTCCTATGACTTGGCAAGGCCGGGTATCTATTATCCCGAGCCTTGGCATGACAATTCGGCCTTTCTTGTACCTTGGCAAGCCTAATCCTTCCTTATACCTTGGTTGGACCAAATAATCCCTACACAACTTGTCAAGATTGGGTCATATTCAGCCCTCAATTAGGCCAGGAAAGCTATGGTTTCATCTCGTGACGCCTAACTAGCTAAAATGGAAAATGCCCAACAAAAGAAATGGAAAATTGAAAAAGAATGTTTTTGTTCATTAGAAATTCTCCTTACAAAGGGATTACAAGTGCACTATGGCATAGGAAATACAAAAGAAATCTCCAATGTGTGAAGGGTCTCTTACATCTACTACGACGTCTTCTTCCACTAAAGGATGGCGATGCTCCGACTTTAAAAGATCGCAAAGATCACCCTCGAACTCCATCGGATGGCAAACTTCAGATATTGAAGTAAGGAATGGAAAGAAGCTAAAAATAAAAGCACTCCCCCTCTTGCCAGGAAGATGCCCGATGCATCTTCAAGCATCTCCTCTGGTGGAGCAACAACAATAGCCATCAGTTATTGATGGCATGAGAAAGTCATACAAAACGCTTTTTTGCATTTTTGGTTTGACCTCTATGCTGAAAGAGGGAGTTTGGAGCTGTCTCTAATGGCGCCTTACCCATGGCTCTATGAGATACAATAGAGTCGCTCTTTTTCACTCCTTAGGCAATCTGCTTTTCAATAGATTCTTCATCCGAGCTTGATGCGTGTCATAGCGCAACGATTAAAACACCTTAATTTTACTAATAGAGTAGCGAGAGTAAGGGGTCGAATCCACAAGGTCTTTAGTGATTATCTTGAAATAAATTTATACAATTAAAAATTTAAATAAATAGATAATTGATAGTAAAAATAATTAAGATATGATCTATCTTAATGAGAGCACGGTTCGTACCCGTAGATCATGGCCGTCCTTTTAAGAATAGACCAGTAAAGGATTATTTTTACTTGAAGAAAATTCACTAAGAATTAAACATGAATAAATATTTATTTTAAAGCATCCAAAGGAATACATAAAAATTAAAACTAAAAAACTTTCTTCCCTAACATCAAGAAGGCAACAACACTAAGGATTCTTCCTAAACTGAACCAAAGATGGGCTGAACCGAACGGGCTAAACTGAACCGAATGCCTCCCCTTTTGCTCCCGAATGCTTCCCAGCCTCATGGTTGCCTCACCTTGGTTCCCCTCCTCTGTTTGCTCCCAAATGCTTCCCAGCCTCACGGACGCCTCACCTTGATTCCCCTCCTCTTTTTGCTACCTCCTTCCTTTGCCCAGCCAAAACTATTTATAGATGCTCATATGCGGAGAGGATGCGAAGAAGACATGGAGAAATCATGGAGAGATCACGAATGCCTCCCTTATTTCTGTATCAGATGCTTGGATGCAGAGAGGATGCGAACATGGAGAAGACACGGACACGAATTGATTTTCCTTCCTTGGCCATCAGATTGATTCTTCTTCCTTCCTCTGTTTGCTGCCTTAAATCCACCTAGACTCCCGGTTTGTTTGTGCATTTCACAAACATGGAGAGAATGTGCTGATCTCCTTCCAATCTGAGATTCTTTCCCGATTTGGCACCAGACGAATGCGAAGAGATTTCAGAGATAGAATGATTCTCCTTCCAATATGAGAGTCTTCAATCTAATTTATTTCCTGATTGGTTGGTGGAGTGGTAGAATCGGAGGGAAAAAGAATCGGAAGAGAAAAACGATGAATCTGTGAAGACTGCGATTGAACTCGACAATTGGTTTGCCGAGTTTGCTTTGAGATGCATGCAGATAAAGATAAATCCTTGTAAATTCAATTTTCAGCTCATTTTAAGTCCGATTTGAGTGCCGTTTGCGTCATTAAATCCTAAAATCGAGCTCTTTAAGTTGATAAGTTTTACCTAAAAAATTATATAAAATATTAAAATATTAAATAATAATAGGTACGTTTAATTATTAATTAATAGGTTTAATGATAATTATTTATGCGTTTATCACTCCCCCCAACTTGAATCTTACTCGTCCTCGAGCAAATAAGAAATTTAGAAATATGTACCAAGCTAGTCCAAGAATTGATAGTTATCTTATAGTTCTTTTTTTTTTAAATCATAAGGGAGGTACTTCATTGGATTATTAAGTTTTTTAGTGATAAAGTGTAGTCCATAAGAATTTATAGAAGTCTTCCTTCACCAACTTTCCACTTCTCTATTTAAGTCTTCTAACTTAATTTGGGTTGGGTGTAATGTCTTTTGTATTTGGTTCTTTATTTATTTATTTATATGTAAAGTCAGTGCAATGTCCTAACCCCTTGCTTTCTAATTAACCCTTGTAGCGAGCTTTAGGCCAATGGCTCCCAAACCAATTGGTTTTAGGGCATTAGTAAAACACCCCTCGGACTTACTTACTCGAGTTAAAAAGGCTTTAGGTAGGACTGACTTTATTAGGTTCTTTTACATTCCCACCTTTTTACGCGAACAACATCACTTTCTTAGGTGACGGGGCCCGGTTACTCAGTGAAAAATGCTAAGAACCTAATCTATTAACTTTAAGAGATTTTTTTTTTTTTTTTTTTTTTTTTTTTTTTTGAATACATTTTCACCCATACCCTTATTAAGTAGATTGTACTATTAAGATCAGTGGTCAGGAGGGTCTGAAATTATTCTAAAAATTTTTCTGGGCTAAACCCTACCTTTTATTAGGTTTTCTTAATAATTTATTCCTCAGTATCTCAAAAATAATCTAACCATTAATTCATTATTAGACTGCTTGATTAACTTCAAATCGAGACAGAATTTGGTACACATCTGATTATAGTTTTACTCGAGGATTTACTTTTCTCCCCCCAACTTAATTTCCATTGTCCCTAATGGAAGAAAAATTAATTTCAAGGAAAGATACTACCTGGTAGAGTATTTGAAGGTTGGAAGTTTCATTGTTGCCATCTTCTTTCAATCTGCTTCTGTTGCTCTTCTCTGGTCATACTAAAAGAAAACTAAAAGAAAGAAAGTTAACTAATAAACTGGGTTGCCTCCCAAGAGCGCTAAGTTTAAAGTCTTCAGCCAGACTGTGCTACTTATTATGATAGTGTTGGGTTCACAAGATCAATTGATTCAACAACTTCTCCATCATTAATTTCTTCTATATATGGTTTCAAACGTTGGCCATTTACTTTGAAATATTTCCTTGCTTAGGTCTTTAAGCTCTACAGCTCCATGGGGAAATACTTGAGTTACTATAAAAGGTCCATTCCATCGTGAACGAAGTTTTCCAGGGAAAAGGTGTAATCTTGAATTGTAAAGCCATACTTTTTGATTTGGTTCAAAAATTTTTCTACTAATAAATTTGTCATGATATGCTTTGGTTCGTTCTTTATAAATTTTTGAGCTCTCATATGCCTCATTTCGTAGCTCTTCTAACTCATTCAATTGAAGTTTTCTATTGACACCTGCATTTTCATATCATAATTAAATTGCTTGATAGCCCAAAATGCACGGTGTTCTAATTCTACAGGTAAATGACAGGCTTTTCCAAATACGAGCCTGTAAGGAGACATTCCTATGGGAGTTTTAAATGCAGTACGATAAGCCCATAATGCATCATCCAAACGTTCTGACCAATCTTTCCTATCAGGTCTCACCGTTTTCTCAAGGATATTTTAATTTCTCTATTTGATATTTCAACTTGGCCACTAGTTTGGGGATGATAAGGTGTAGCTACCTTATGAGTAATTCCATATTTGTTCATTAATCCTTCAAAGTGTCTATTCGTGAAATGTGTACCCCCATCACTAATTATAGCCCTTGGGCATCCAAAACGACTAAGGATATTATGCTGAATAAACTTGATTACAACTTTATGGTCATTGGTTCGAGTTGCCATGGCTTCAATCCATTTTGACACATAATCAACTGCCACTAGAATGTATTCAAATCCAAAAGAGGAAGGAAATGGGCCCATAAAATCAATACCCCATACATCAAAAATTTCTACAACCAAGATAGGGTTTAGGGGCATCATGTCTTTTCGAGATATATTTCCTGTTTGTTGACATTGGAGACAATTACGGCTAAATTCATGTGCATCTTTAAAAAGAGTTGGCCAATAAAACCCACTTTGCAGTACCTTTGCTGCAGTTTTCTTTCCACTAAAATGTCCTCCACAGGCAAGAGAATGACAGAAGTTAAGTATACTTTTGAATTCACTTTCGGGAACACATCGCCTAATCACCTGATCTGAACAGTACTTAAATAATTCAGGGTCTTCCCAAAAGTAATATTTGATTTGTGAGAAAAATCTATCTTTTTCTTGTTTTGTCCAGTGGGAAGGTACTTTTCCTGTTGCCAAATAATTCACAATGTGGGCAAACCAGGGAAGACTGCTATGGGAAATTGAGAATAATTGCTCATCAGGGAACTTATCTCTGATTATTTCTTTATTGTATTCCACTGAGATCCTAGAGATATGATCTGCTACCATATTTTCAGAACCCTTCTTATCTAAGATTTCTAGATCAAATTCTTGTAGTAGAAGGATCCATCTAATTAGTCTGGGTTTTGTATCCTTTTTTGATATAAGATGCCTCAACGCTGCATGATCTGAATAAACTAAAACTTTAGACCCTAACAGATATGATCTAAACTTTTCTAGGGCAAACACAACTGCTAGTAATTCTTTTTCAGTGGTAGTATAGTTCATTTGTGCATCTGAAAGAGTTTTGCTAGCATAATAAATTACATGGGGTTCTCGATTGAGTTTCTGTCCTAGAACTGCCCCTACAGCATAATCAGAAGCATCACACATGATTTCAAAGGGTATGGTCCAATCTGGGGGCTTGATAATGGGTGCAGTGGTCAAAGCAGTTCGAAGGATGTTATAGGCTGTTAGACAATCTTTATCAAAATTAAAAGAACTATCCTTGGTCAACAAATTACACAATGGTCGAGAAATTTTACTGAAATCTTTGATGAAACGTCTATAAAAACCAGCATGACCAAGGAAAGATCGTACTTGTTTAACTGAGGTTGGGGGTGGTAGATTTGAGATCAATTCAACCTTGGCTTTATCAACCTCAATACCTCTCTCTGAAACAATGTGTCCAAGCACAATTCCCTCACGAACCATAAAATGGCTCTTCTCCCAACTTAGGACTAAATTCATTTCCATACATCGTTTCAGTACCTTAGTCAAGTTCTCGAGGCAGCTATCAAATGATGCACCAAAGACTGAAAAATCATCCATAAATACTTCCAAAAATTGACCAATCATATCAGAAAATATGGCCATCATACATCGTTGAAACGTGGCTGGTGCATTACAAAGACCAAATGGCATACGTCTAAAGGCAAATGTTCCAAAGGGACAAGTGAAGGTGGTCTTTTCTTGATCTGCAGGAAATACTGGGACTTGATTGTATCCTGAATATCCATCTAAGAAACAAAAGAAACTTTGTCCCGCTAGCCGTTCTAGAATTTGATCGATAAAAGGCAAAGGAAAGTGGTCTTTCCTAGTCACGGCATTCAACTTTCGATAATCTATACACACTCTCCAACTAGTTGATGTGCGAGTAGGAATTGATTCGCCCTTTTCATTTTTAATCACGGTAATACCCGATTTTTTAGGTACTACTTGGATTGGACTGACCCATTGGCTATCTGAAATTGGATAAATAATACCAGCATCAAGCCATTTTACTACTTTTTCTTAACAACATCCCTCATGTTTGGATTTAGCCTTCGTTGCATGTCTCTATGTGGTTTGGCTTCAATTTCACTATGAATATGGTGCATGCAAACGGAAGGGTCAATTCCCTTAATATCAGCTATTGTCCATCCAATTGCCTCTTTATGTTCTTTAAGTACATCTACCAATTTATCTTCTTGCTCAGAGGTTAGGGTAGATGCAATGATTACTGGAAGGGTATCATTGGGTCCAAGGAATGAATATTTTAAGTCATCTGGAAGAGGTTTCAATTCTAGTTGGGGTGGTTCTTCCAAGGATGGTATTAAAGGACTTGGTTTAGTTGGAAGTGGTTCATATTTTATAGTCCAAGGAGGGATGGTGTCGATCTTAGGTGGTTCTAATAACATGTTTATCTCTTTGGTATACTCATCAATATCAAAGTCATCTATTCCAAAATGTGTAAGACATGTTTGTAAAGGATCCGAATCAATCAAACTTTGGAATTTCTTATCTACTACTTCCTCTATCATGTTTACTTCATTTAAATCATACACAGGTGGTCCTTGGGAAGCATTAAAAATATTTAATCTCATCTTCTTGTTTCCAAAAGATACATCCATCACACCTGTTCTACAATTTATGCATGCATTAGCAGTAGCTAGAAAAGGTCTTCCAAGGATGATGGGAATTTGGTTAGGATTACCTAGATTCCATATCCAACACAAGGAAGTCGACAGGAAAATAGAATTCATCCACCTTTACTAATACATCTTCCAATATTCCACGAGGTTCTTTGACTGATCTATCTGCCAATTGTAGTGTTACTGTCGTGGGTTTCAACTCTCCAAATCCGAATAATCATATACTGAACTTGGGAGAAGGTTTACACTCGCACCCAAATCTAATAATGCTTTCTTGATTGTGAAGTTTCCTATGACACATGATATAATCGGGGTACCAGGATCTTTTAGTTTGGGTGGGGTTATTTGCTGAACAACTGAGCTGACTTGCTCAGTCAAATGTATCTTTTTTGGTATTTGTGTCTTGGCTTTCCGTTTTTGTGTGCATAGATCCTTCAAAAATTTGGCATAAGCTGGAACTTGCTTGATAGCATCGAGAAGAGGTAAGTTTATTTGGACTTGCTTAAATAACTCAAGCATCTCATTCATTTTTATATTCTTCTTATCTGAAGGCAAAGGAGATTCTAAAGCACTAGGGAATGGGGCTTTAGGTATGATTGCTTGATCATTGAATTCCTTTTCTTTTTCTTCTCTCTTCTGGTTTAGCCACTTCTAATTTCTGGGTTGGTTCAGGTGGGTTCAATGTTTTTCCACTTCTGAGAGTCATGACTGATTTAGCATGTTCTGGGAATTTGTCAGGACTATTGGAACCTTCAGCCATGAATTGTCCTTTCGGGTTATCGATAGGCTGACTAGGTAACTTACCCTCCTCCCTTCTACTGAATGCTGTGGCTAATTGACCTATCTGAGTTTCTAGTTTTGCAATAGATTGTGTGTGGAGTGAAGGATTTGAGTATTCATTTCTAGCCCTTTCAATGCTTGTAACACTTTCTTCTTCAAAGTAGGCTGATTATTCGGTGGAGGTTGTGGGATGTTTGGATATTGTGAATATGGCATGTTTCTAAAATTGGTTTCTTGGTAATTAGGTCTGATCGATGATGAATTGGTTACAGGTTGAGGTTTCCAAGAAAAATTTGGGTGATTTCGCCAGCCAGGATTGTAAGTATTTGAAAATGGATCATTTCCTGTTCTAGGAGCTAATCGGGTTTGGGCTTGGTGGGCTTGCTCTTGAACAAGTTCAGGAAATTGGTATGCAGCTGGACATTCACCTAAGAATGGGTTGGACTCGAACAAATTATGCAGACCTCATGTAATTGAGTAGATGGGGAAGAGATGTTTCCAACTTGTAGAATCCGATCAAGTTTATGGGATAATTCATCTACCTTAGTATAGATATCTGTAGAATGACCTATTTCATATATTCCACCTCTTTTAGGTTCTACGGGAGGGTCTCGACGAGCAACTGACATATGATGTAATGAATTCTCACTCAATGTCTCAAAGAGTTGCCAAGCCTCATGTTCATTTTTTAACATAAATGTCCCACCACATGAAGCATCAACCATTTGCCTATGCTTTTCTGATAATCCATCATAAAAGCACTGAACCAGTTGCCATTTGGGTATAGCATGATGTGGACATTTTCTAATTAGTTCTTTGAATCTCTCCCATGTCTCATGGAACATTTCTCCATCTGTCTGGGAAAAACTTGTTATGGCTTTTCTAATTTGATTCGTTTTTCCTATAGGAAAATATTTCTTAAGAAATTCTCTCTGAAGATGATCCCAAGTTGAAATTATAACAGTGTCTAATGAATTTAACCAATACTTGGCTTTATCTTTTAGGGAAAAAGGGAATAACTTAAGCCTAAGTGCATCATCAGAGAAATTTTGACTTGACAGTTGAGCAAATTTCTAAGAATTCATCTAAGTGTTTGTAGGGATCCTCATTTGTAAGTCCATAGAAAGATGGTAACATTTGGATTACACTTGACTTAATTTCATATTGGGCAGCCTCTACTGGAGGCACTTGAATGCAGGGAGAGTAGGTATACCTTGAAGGAGTGAAATACTCTTTCAACTGTCGTGGTTGATTATTTTCGTTATTAGGATCCATAATTCTAAGTCTGTTTGCTCTAATAGTTCTTTCTATCTCAGGATCTAAGGGTATAAGGTTGGGTTGCAACGATCGGCGACCAAGCATACACCCTACCAATGACTCTAAAGCAAACAATAATTCATTTTTTTTATAATGTAATAGAAAGAATATTCTAAAGAAAATATCCTAAAAGATTCCTAGAACTAAGAGCAATGAATAATTTAATTAGGGTTTAATAATTCTTAGCAATCAAGTTAACAAAGATTAGACTCTCTATTCTAGGTTTACCCTAGATCTAGACAGCTCCTAACTTCCAAGACCGCCTTGGAGCCCTCCAAGTCAAAAATTAGCTGATCAACTAGCCAGTTAAGGATAAGGTCAGTGGGGGTCCCCCCGTTGCTTACTAGGTAAGCGAACGGAACCAATTAAGTAACCACTTTCCTTTCCTTTTTTAGACACCAGTTAAGCAGTCAATCTCGACCCGGTCCAACTCTTTTGGGTGCCTTGTCCTATTGAGCTCGAGTTCCTTAGGGGCTGACGTCTAGTTAATTTTAGAGTTAAAGGTTTGGGTTAATGCAAAATGAAGGATGTGGTTTGTGGGCCAAGGAAGGGTGATGAAATCCCCACCTTATCTTGATTAGGGGTTTGTGCCCTTAAAGTTAATTATGAAAATGCTATGCAACAAGCAGATGTCAAGCTCTTGAAATTATCAAACAAAATTAATCTAATTACTTTTTTTTTAGATTTTTGTGATTAAGTTTCTAATTCTCTAATAAATTATGAGATATCAATGGAAATATTTTAGTTTTGCATAAAATAAATTTACCTAAGTCAATCTAAGTATAAAAATAAAATATTTTTTTATATTTTATTTTTAATTTATTATTATATTATTTATTTTCTTAATTAATTATGTTTTATGAAAAGTGTCTTAGGGTTTTCTTTCAGATTCTTTAAGGTATTTAATTAAAAAGAAAAGTTGATTAGGTTAAAAGTTGATTTGTGATAAGAAGGAAAAAATTTTTTTATGTTAAAAAGAAAATAAGAAAATCTAACAATTAAAGTAACTAAAAAGAATAATAAAATAAGAGAGCAATAACTATTCCCAAAATTAAAAATAAGAATAAAATTAAGAGAAAATTCATCATAATAATTTTTTTAATTTTTTTT
This sequence comes from Calamus simplicifolius, assembly GCA_900491605.1. NCBI lineage: Eukaryota > Viridiplantae > Streptophyta > Magnoliopsida > Arecales > Arecaceae > Calamus > Calamus simplicifolius. Next base: position 460,688 of record UESW01004973.1, on the reverse strand, counting down.
TTTTAATAACTGCACTTAAGTCCCCGGCAACGGCGCCAAAATTTTGTGTCATAGCGCATTGATTAAAACATCTTAATTTCACTAATAGAATAGCGAGAGTAAGAGATCGAATCCATAAGGACTTTAGTGGTTATCTTAAAATAAATTTATGTAATTAAAATTTAAATAAATAGATAATTGATAGTGAAAATAATTAAGATATGATCTATCTTAATGAGAGCATGGCCCGTACCCGTAGATCATGGCCCTTTTAAGAATAGACTAGTCAAGGATTATTTTTACTCGAAGAAAATTCATTAAGAATTAAACATGAATAAATATTTTATTTTAAAGCATCCAAAGGAAGACATAAAAATTAAAACAAAAAACTCTTCTTCCCTAACATCAAGAAGGCAATAGCACTGAGGATTCTTTCTGAACTGAATCAAAGACGGGCTGAACCGAATCGGGCTGAACTAAACCGAACGCCTCCCCTATTTGCTCCCGAATGCTTCCTAGCCTCATGGACGACTTACCTTGATTCCCCTCCTCTGTTTCTCCCGAATGCTTCCCAGCCTCACGAACGCCTCACCTTGATTCCCCTCCTCTGTTTGCTACCTCCTTCCTCTGCCCAGCCAAAACTATTTATAAACTCTCATACACGAAGAAATCATGGAGAGATCATGAACGCCTCCCCTATTTCCATATCAAACGCTCGGATGCAGAGAGGATGTGGACACGAAGAAGATACAGATGCAGATTGATTTTCTTTCCTTGGCCGACGGATTGATTCTTCTTCCTTCCTTTGTTTGCTGCCTTAAATCCACCCAGACTTTTAGTTTGTTTGTGAATTTCATGAACAGGGAGAGAATGCGGGCTGATCTCCTTCCAATTGAGATTCTTTTCTGATTTGGCACCCAGACAAACGCGAAGAGATTTTGGAGAGATAGCGGACAATTCTCCTTCCAATCTGAGAGTCTTTAATCTAATTTATTTTCTGATTGGTTGGTGGAGTGGTGGAATCAGAGGGAAAGAAGAATCGAAAGAGAAAAATGATAAATATGTGAAGACTGCGATTGAACTCGGCAATTGGTTTGCCGATTTTGCTTTGAGAGGCATGCAGATAAAGATAAATCCTTGTTAATTTAATTTTGAGCTCATTCTAAAATTGAGCTCTTTAAGTTGATGAGGTTTTACCTAAAAATATTATATAAAGTGTTGCTGCCAAATCACTTGCGATGAGCGCCGGGTGAGCTGAGATCTCTGTGGGCCTTCGAGAGTGTAGAGAGGTCACCGTCTTCCTTCTGGGGCCTGCAAGAAAAGTCCCGGACCGGTGGTTCCGGCGGGGACCCTCCGACGCTCAAGTCAGCGATATGGAGAACAGGGATTTTTTAAATGAGAGAGTCTAGATTTAGTCCCCCTCCCCTCGTTGTGAGTCGGGGTTTTTATATACCTGTTCGGGGGTCCCTCTTACCCTTTGTTCGCAACAGTTGCATCCTCCCGGATGGTTGGTAGTTTTTTTCCTTTGATGTGCCGCAAAGGATGGGCAGTGGGGCCGAACGTGGGGGGTCATGCCTGCCGTTAGTGGCGCCAAGGGAAGGCACGTTCGTTGCCCATGTCGCCGAGCACATTCATAGTGAAGTTATCTGCCACTCTCGAGGGAAGTGGGCCACGTAGCTTGAACGTGGGTGGCCGTTGCCGAAATCGATGCCAAGGCCATGCGAAGATCTAGATGGGCCATGACCGACGCCGATGCCGTTACCGAGACCGACACCATGACCAACACCGAGACGGGAATGGGCCGTGGCCGACGCCGATGCCGTGGTCGAAGTGGGCCACAGCTGATGCCAAGATCGGGTGGGCCGCTGCTAAGATGAGCCCAAGGCCGAGAAGAGCGAAGTGTGCCGGACCGTGTGACATTGAGTTCGTGATCCCTCCATCTTGTGGGTCATTTGGTTTGATCAGTCGCATCAGCCGAAGGGACATCAGAGGCCAAAGCAGGGCTCCGTCAATTTCCTTCACAGTTCTCTAACGGCATTGGATCAGCCACATCAGATGCCCCCTTGCCCCTGAGATGAAGCGGGCCCACCCCAGCAAGGCGAAAGGGGCATTACCTCCCAAGCGGTTGATCCCCACCTGACTTTGGGTCTTTAACTTTTGACATGATGTTTGGATGTGGGTCCCTATCCACATGCCATGGAGGCAGAGAGCCAGTGAGGCCGCAATGATGCTCCTGAGGCAGAGGGAGCCGTTGAGCCTTTTTCGTAGATGTTTGCCTTTGCGTCGTGTTTGATGTCAACACCGATTATAGGCTTGAGAGCAGATGCCCGTCAACTATGAACTGGGGAGTTGGCTTCTCCCAGCTGTGAGTTGTCTTGAGGCTTCTTGATGGCTGAAAGTATCCAGCTATATGTTGCAAATGTGTAATTTAAATAAAGGTATTACCCGATTGGCCGTTGGCCGCTGATATAGAGTTGAGGCCGTTGAGGCTGAAATGAAGCGTTGAGGCTGTAACGAAGCCGCTGAGGCAAAGTTGAGGCCGTCGAGAGCCTTTTGAACCCCGGAGGATGACCCGGGAGTCACTGGGATTCGACCATGCTTGGGAGCCTTTAACCCTGGAGGGTGGCCAGAGAGTTGAGAGTCGTTAGGTGCCTTTTTCTTTAAAGAAATTGGTCTCCTTCTGCAAAGTTGATGCCCTGCCCCCCAGGGAACCGTGATGATCGAAGGCGGGGGGGGACTAGTGCTGAAATCCAAGGGCAGCTGGAATGGAATCTGCGGGAGATCCTAGGCTTGGACGTGGAGCCGGGCTTAAGTGTCGAGGGGAGACTCGGGCTTGAGTTGCCGACACGGAGCGGGGCTTGAAGGTGCCGACGCGGTCGGGCTTGAAGGTGCCGACACGCCGAGCTTGGAGGTGCCGTCGCGGAGCCGGCTCTAAGTGCCGATGCAGGGCTGATCTTTAAGTTTCCGGTACGGAAATAGTCTTTTTGTGCCGACGCGGAGCCGGTCTTTAGTTGCCGGTGCGGAACCGGTCTTCTTGTGCCGATGCAGAGCCGGTCTTAAATTGCCGGTGCGGAACCGGTCTTTTTGTGCCGATGCGGAGCCGATCTTAAGTTGTCGGTGCGGAACCGGTATTTAGTTGCCGGTGCGGAACTGGTCTTTTAAGTGCCAACGGGGCTGCCTTTAAGTGCCGATGCGAGGCCGGTCTTTAAGTTGCCGGTATGGAACCGGTCTTTTTGTACCAATGCGGAGCCGATCTTTGGTGTGCCGACGCGGGGCCGGTCTTTAAGTGCCGACATGAGGCCGGTCTTTAAGTTGCCGGTGCGGAACCGGTCTTTTTGTGCCGATGCAGAGCCGGTCTTTGGTGTGCCGATGCGGAGCCGGTCTTTTTCTAAGAAATATACTCATCCCAAGAGCATGATAAAAAGGATATTCTGAATAATACTTTATTAAAAAAACTTAAGCTAATAAAATCAGCAAGCTACTGATAATACCGTCGTAAGTTGTCCACATTCCACGTGCGGGGGAGATGCTTCCTATCTATCCCTTCCACTTTGTACACTCCGTGATGGAGCACTTCCATGACGCGATAAGGTCCTTCCCATTCTGGTGTCAGCTTGCCTCCTTCCGTCAACTTTTCAAGCTGCTGCTCGCCCCTTATGAGATCATGCTATTGTTTTTTTCGTTGGGGCATTGTCGATGCCAGTCTGAGGCGCTGGAGGTGCCGATGTACCCGGGGTAGTGGGATTTCTTCGAACGAACTTGCCCAAGTGACCCTGCCGGACAAGCTCTCCAATGGCCATCTTCAAATGGCGGCAGTCTTTAGTGTCATGTCCATAGTCTCGGTGATACCGACAGTAAAGCTCTTTGTTGCGGGGGTTTACTGACTTTAAGGGACGTGGGCGTGGAAAGTAAGGCTCCTCCTCAATCTTAGTAGGATGTGGGAGATCGGAGCCATGAGAGGAGTAAACTGCTCCTTAGGAACCAGTGCCTGGGGCCGGTGGTCAAAGCGACGGGGTGGTTCAGGCTGCCTGGATCGTCCCGCAGCTGGTTCCGTGGGTGTCGGCTTCTTATTGGAACTCTTATCGGCTTCCCTTCTGGATGAGTCAGCCTCATCAGCGCGGATGTACTTCTGTGCCCGACTTAGCAACTCGGCATAGGAGCCGGGAGGCTTTTTGTCCAGAGAATATGCAAATCTGGAGGGGCGGAGTCCTCGCTTCAATGATAGGGTAGCGACAGAATCTTCCAAGTTATAGACTTCGAGCGCGGCCTCCTTAAATCGAGCCACAAAGTCCTTCAAGGTCTCGCCACTCCTTTGTTGGATGGCAAACAAGCTATCGGCGACTCGAGGGATCTTTCGGCATGCATCAAAGTGAGCCAGGAAAGATCGCTCAAGTTGCCTAAATGAATTGATACTGCGGGACGGCAGACGAGAATACCATGCATGCGCTGCTTTCCGTAGTGTGGCTAGAAAAGCAACACACAAAAGAGAGTTCGTCGCCCCTTGGACCTGCATGAGGACCTTATAGCTCTCCAAGTGGTCCAGAGGGTCCATCGTACCGTCGTAGGGGTCCAGCTGGGGAAGATGGAACCGAGGCAGAACCGGCTCCTCCATGATGCGGCGGGAGAGCGAGGACGATGGTCGTATATCACCTCGTGAGGATTGGCGATTTGACGACCGAGCTCTTCCAACCGTTGATGATATTCATCGAGCCGCCGCTCAGCCCGACGAGTGGCTCTCCTGTTGATGTCGTCTCTAGAAGAGTCAGAGGACGAAGATGGGGAGGCATGGCGATGTGCAGAGTGCACCTGCCATGGCTCTTTCTCATCGTGTTGCCGGTGAAGATAGTCAGAATGACGAGAGCGGGATCATCGTCATTTTGAGGTTTCTTGACAGCGCGGTCTCTAGGATGAGTGGTGGGAGGCTTCCGGGGGAGTTCTACCCTGATGAGGCCGGCTAGCATCATGCCTTCCTCATGGAACGAAGGGGGTTGTGATGGTTCAGGTATGGCAGCGAAGCAGTGCTCTTGTAACCTTTGCACCATGGTTACCATATCTTGTACTTGACGGGCCAGGGTGTCGAGCCGATCGACCTGGCCAACCGAAGGTGGTGCAGGCGGAACATGGAGGTTATCCTCCGATTGTTCAGCCGGTGGGACACGCTCCGCAGCATGGCTGGTGAAACTTCCTAAGCTCGCGTTGTCACCATCGTCTTCCTTGCAGAATTAATGGAGTTGCAGGGAGAGTGCGTTGCCTGCCCCCCTTCCTAGCGCGCCAATCTGTTGCTGCCAAATCACTTGCGATGAGCGCGGGTGAGCTGAGATCTCTTTGGGCCTTCGAGAGTGTAGAGAGGTCACCGTCTTCCTTCTGGAGCCTGCAAGAAAAGTCCCGGACCGGTGGTTCCGGCGGGGACCCTCCGACGCTCAAGTCAGCGATCTGGAGAACATGGATTTTTTAAATGATAGAGTCTAGATTTAGTCCCCCTCCCATCGTTGTGAGTCGGGGTTTTTATATACCTGTTTGGGGGTCCCTCTTACCTTTGTTCTCAATAGTTGCATCCTCCTGGATGGTTGGCAGTTTTTGTTCCTTTGACGTGCCGCAAAGGACGGGCAGTGGGGCCGAACGTGGGGGGTCATGCCTGCCGTTAGTGGCGCCAAGGGAAGGCACGTTCGTTGCCCACGTCACCGAGCACATTCATAGTGAAGTTATCCGCCACTCTCAAGGAAAGTGGGCCACGTAGCTTGAACGTGGGTGGCCGTTGCCGAAACCGACACCAAGGCCGACGCGAAGATCTAGATGGGCCGTGATCGACGCCGACGCCGTTACCGAGACCGACGCCATGACCGACACCGAAACGGGAATGGGCCATGGTCGACGCCGACGCCGTGGTCGAAGTGGGCCGCGGCCGATGCCAAGATCGAGGTGGGCCGCTGCTAAGATGAGCCCAAGGCCGAGAAGAGCGAAGTGCGCCGGACCGTGTGACATTGAGTTCGTGATCCCTCCATCTCGCGGGTCATTTGGTTTGATCGGTCGCATCAGCCGAAGGGACATCAGAGGCCAAAGCAGGGCTCCATCAATTTTTTCACGGTTCTCTAACGGCGTTGTATCAGCCACATTATAAAGTAATCAAATATTAAATAATAAAGATAATTTGATCTATTAATTAATAGGTTTATGATGATTATTTATGCATTTATCAAATCTCTCAAGCCAAACTATTTTGCCTCCAATGCAGACATGGATAGCTCTATCGAACTCTCTCCCAATTGAAGAGAGCTGCACCCCCGGGCCAAGAAGCAGTGTGCCTCAACCTCACCTCACTGACACAAGTGGAATAGAAGGCAGAGATGGTTTTTTGTGTGGCTACAGGTAGTGCGCATTCTCCTTTTTATAACCGACAAGTGGGGGAATAGAAACCATTAATTAAGAGAGAGCCAAAAAACCAAAGTTCGTGGGCCAATGTGTCCCGATCCCTAATTTGGCCATGTGCCGCCCATTTAAGCACCCTCGGGTAAAATTCGAAGAGTCCCACCTTGCTTGACAAGATAAGCACTTTTTAACCCTTGAATCAGCCACACATCGCCCTTTTAGCCACTATCAATGGATATACAAGGAGTCTCTCCTCGTGCAACAAGGCCAAGTAAAGGTGCACTACGGTGAAAATGTTGCTTTCCCTCAACCTCAGACTTCGTAGGTAAAAGGCAAGCAATCGGTTTCAATTTCTAAAGTATGAATAAAAGCGGAAGGCTGGCCATAGGGGGGCATGTGACACAAAGAAGGAAATTATCCAATAGATCAATCGTACATATGTGGGCGGCGAATCCACCTTAGGAACAGCGCCCATTAATTGCCAAGTCAAAGTCTCACAAAGCCGAGCTATTGTCAAACCTCGGCAAAGCTTTATTGTCAAACCTCAACAAGGCCAAACTATTGTCAAACCATGGCATGGCCAAGCTATCTTCAAATCTCGGTGGGACCAAGCTATCTCTATACCTTGATGACACTAAGTTTTTCCTATATCTCGGCATGGCCAAGCTACATTTCCGTAATTAGGAAAAACTAAACCATTTTCAACGTTTGCCTTCCTAGGCTATCTTTGAGAGGCCTAAGCAACTAAGCCCACCGAATTATGAAATATGTTGAGAAAAATAGTCGATACTCATATTGCAAAAACATGAGGCAATTAAAAGAAAATAAAATTTTATTTCTAAAAATCTGTGTTACAAATGATCAAGGCATAAAAAGATTTTTTATTACAAAAAGAAAAAGAAAGAAGGAAAAGCTCTAAAGCTTATTTTTGTCTTCTTCGGGTCAACTGCTGATAGGTGTGTAGCCGAAGCAGGCTGGCTCGCCTGACTCATAGCTCCTATAGCCGATAAAACTTTGGTTTGGTTTTCCTCGATGGCAGGTGATAAAACTAAACCATTTTCAACATTTGCCTTCCTAGGCTATCTTCGAGAGGCCTAAGCAACTAAGCCCACCGAATTATGAAATATGTTGAGAAAAAAGTCGATACTCATATTGCAAAAACATGAGGCAATTAAAAGAAAATAAAATTTTATTTCTAAAATTCTGTGTTACAAATGATCAAGGCATAAAAAGATTTTTTATTACAAGAAGAAAAAGAGAGAAGGAAAATCTCTAAAGCTTATTTTTGTCTTCTTCGGGGGCAGCTGCTGATAGGTGTGTAGCCGAAGCAGGCTGGCTCGCCTGACTCACAACTCCTGTAGCCGATAAAACTTTGGTTTGGTTTTCCTCGATGGCAGGCGGAGGAATCTCAACTTCTTGAACAAATGCCAATGAAGCCTTGACTGGATTCCATCTGAAGCTACTTCAAAATCAACATCAAGGACACCTTCATCATCAGCTTTGATGGATGACTGGGCTGCTGCCGCCGAGGATTCAACCACCAGAGGTGTTTTCAAAATATTTTGGTTTTTCTTACCCTCCAACTTAATTTTTATTGTCCTCGATGGAGTAAGGAAGAATAAAAAAAGAGAAATACCACCTAGACTAGATATGCCTCGTGTAATATTAGGAGTGACAGTGCAGAGCAGTCTCTTATTCTTAAAAATAAGAAACACTAAAATAAAGGTTAGAAAATAAAAATTTGGGTTGCCTTCCAAAAAGCGCTATGTTTAAAGTCTTCGGCTTGACTATGCTACTCATTATGATAGTGTTGGGTTCACAAGATCAATTGATTCAACAACTTCTCCATCATTAATTTCTTCTATATATGGTTTCAAACGTTGGTGTTGACCCAATTATTGATTTTGATGAATAACAAAAGCCATATGAGTATATTCCTTATGTTACTAATGATTTTGATTAAGTACTGTTTTAGGTATTCAAATGTTTAAATAATCAAAATCTAAAGAAAAATTGAGTTTGATCCAATTCTAATATCATGTGTCAAAAGTTCAGACATTAGAGCCAACTCCGGAGCGTATCAGAACCCTTTGGCACTTTCAGCATGGATTAGAGCTGATTCTATAGTTATTAGAGCTGACTCTAATCAGAATACTGTAAGTCCCTATTTCTGCATTAAATTAGAGTTGACTCTGCAGAGTATTAGAGCCGACTCTAATGACAAAACAAAGATTGATTTTTCGAAGTTCAAATTAGTGCTGGCTCCTGCATTTTCTAGAGCCAACTTCAGGAAGAAAGGTGTCGACCCCACAGAAAGCTATAGTCGACCCCAAGATAAGAAAAAGTTACGTTTCGAGCATTGCGACTTAGAGCCGACACCTAAAAGATTAGAGCCAACTCTAATATGTCTGGCACGAATTTCAGATATGTTAGAATGACTCCAAAAAGTTATCTTTTTTCAAATAATCTTCAAAGGCTCTTTCTTCTTTTATGTCTAACATATCCATAAGTACTTTCAATAGATAGTTTTGCATCTAAAAATGGATTAAGAGGAAATTATAAAAGGATGCTTCTGACCGTTTGAAAAGTGTGCAGAAAAATAAAGAGAAGGAATTAAAAATCAAAGAGATAGAGTTCATATTTGAAATCCCAAGTATTCAAAAAAGAGTTTAGAGAAATCTAAAGCATTCAAAAGCTTACTTTGAAGGATTTCCATCAAATAGAAAGAAGAACAAGAGAGGCCTATTTCTTCAATGTCCTTTACATCAATGAATCTTCTAGAGCTTCAATTATATCTTGAGGAAGATCATTCCTGAGAAAAGAGAAGAAAAGCCCAGAAATATTCTAAATTAGGTTCTTCTATTCCTATCTCATTGTATTATTTTATTTGCTCATTGGAGGAGCTGAATATCTATGTAACTTTTACTTTGATTACTTTTGGTTACTGATTCAATCAGGGGGATTGAATCAGGTGAGGCAGTTGACCTTGTGCAAGCTAGTTAGCTTATGGTAGGTTTTGTGCTGGTGAACCTATAAAAATTGGTTGGGTTCATTGTAATCCCATTGTAAAATAATAAGTTTGGGCTGTGAGCTTGTAAAACAACTTGGCTGTAATCTGGATGATTATGGTGTGGCTCCAAGAGTTGCTTGGGAGTGGATGTAGGTGTAGCTAACACCAAACCACTATAAATCCTTGTATTTGTGGTGCTTGTCTCTCTTTTTCTCTACTCTATCTTGTTTACTCTGTTTTGTATTCATAAGCATCACACTCTCTGCATATCTTAGTGCACTTTAAATTTGAGAAATTGTTTTAAAGCGTTAGATTTTTTAAGAACCCAATTCATCCCCCTCTATTGGGTTACCATCTGGGACAATAATTGGTACAAGAGCTTGTGCTCATTCTTCTTTGATCCAATGATCAACAGTTAAAGATCCAAATGGCAGCTCAAGCTGGTTCTTCTTTCTCTAAGGGACAATCTACAAATTGTCCTTCTTTATTTAATGGCACTAACTATTCATATTGGAAAGCAAGAATGAGGATATTCATTCAAGCTTTAAATTATGACTTGAGTGTCATTATTAATGGTCCTAGCACTCTCACACACTTAGTTGATGGATCCATTATTCCTAAGCCTGAAAGAGATTGGAATGAAAATGATCAAAAGTAGTTCTGTAAGCACATAATGCATCATCCAAATGTTCTGACAAATCTTTCCTATCGGATCTCACCATTTTCTCAAGGATATGTTTAATTTCTCTATTTGATATTTCAACATGGCCACTACTTTGGGGATGGTAAGGTGTAACTACCTTATGAGTAATTCTATATTTTTTCATCAATCCTTCAAAGTGTCTATTCATTAAATGTGTACCCTCATCACTAATTATAGCTTTTGGGCACCCAAAATGACTAAGGATGTTACGCTAAATAAACTTGATTACAACTTTATGGTCATTGGTTCGAGTTGCCATTGGCTTCAATCCATTTTGGCACATAATCAACTGCCATTAGAATGTATTCAAATCCGAAAAGAGAGAATGGGCCCATGAAATCAATACCCCATACATAAAAAAATTCTATAACTAAGATAGGGTTCAGGGGCATCATATTTTTCTTAAAATATTTTTAATTTGTTGACATCGGAGGTAATTACGGTCAAATTCGTATGCATCTTTAAAAAGAATTGGCCAATAAAATCCACTTTGCAAAACTTTTGCTGCAGTTTTTCTTTCACTAAAATATCCCCCATAGGCAAGAGTTTGAATTCTCTCTCAAGGATACATCATCTAATCTGAACAGTACTTAAATAATTCAGGATCTTCTCAAAAGTAATATTTATTTATGAGAAAAATCTATCTTTTTTCATGTTTTATCCAGTGGAAAGGGACTTTTTCTATTGCCAAATAATTCACAATGTGGGCAAACCAGGTAAGACTGCTATGAAAAATTAAGAATGGTTGCTCGTCAGGAAACCTATCTTGATTATTTCTTTATGGTATTCCACCAAGATCTTAGATATATGATCTGCTGCCATATTTTAGAACCCTTATTATCTAAGATTTCTAGGTTAAATTTCTGTAGTAGAAGTATTCATCAAATCAGTCTAGGTTTTGTACCATTTTTTGATAACAGATGCCTTAATGCTGCATGATCAGAGTAAACTATGACCTTAGACCCTAACAGATATGATCTAAATTTTTTTAGGGCAAATACAACTGCTAGTAATTCTTTTTTAGTGGTAGTATAGTTCATTTGTGCATCCAAAAGAGTTTTGCTAGCATAATAAATTACATGGGATTTCGATTGAGTTTTTATCCTAGATTGCCCTAAGCATAATTAGAAGCATTACACATGATTTCGAAGGGTATGGTCCAATCTGGAGGCTTAATAATTGGTGTAGTAGTCAAAGCAATTCAAAGGATATTATAGGCTATTAGATAATTTCATCAAAATTTAAAGAACTATCTTTGGCCAACAAATTACAAAAGGGTCAAGAAATTTTACTAAAATCCTTGATGAAGCATTTGTAAAAACCAACATGGCCAAGAAAAGATCGTACTTATTTAACTAAGGTTGGAGGTGGCAGATTTGAGATCAGTTCAACCTTGGCTTTATCAACCTCAATACCTCACTCTGAAATAATGTGCCCAAGCATAATTCCCTAACAAACCATAAAATAGCTCTTCTTCTAACTTAGGACTAAATTTATTTTTATACATCATTTCAGTTCCTTAATCAAGTTCTGGAGATAGCTATCAAATAAAACACCAAAAACTAAAAAATCATCTATAAACACTTCTAAAAATTGACCAATTATATCAAAAAATATGGCTAACATACATCATTAAAAAGTGGTTGGTGCATTACAGAGACCAAATAGCATGCGTCAAAAGGTAAATATTCCAAAGGAACAGGTAAAGGTGGTCTTTTCTTGATCTATAGAAAATACTGGGACCTGATTGTATCCTGAATATCCATCTAAGAAATAAAAGAAACTTTGCCCAGCTAGTCATTTCAGAATTTGGTTGATAAAAAGCAAAAGAAAGTGATCTTTCCTAGTTACGGCATACAACTTTTGATAATCTATACACGCTCTCCAACTAGTTGA